>VMDR010009813.1:0-32423 GCA_007922815.1 Macrotus californicus | reverse complement strand
TACTTTTTTTAAACAAAAATTATTGCTTTATTTCTATCATAAATCAATGATTTTCAAAAATCCACAAAAATTAAACAAAGATATAATTTTAAGAGAATAGTGAACTGAGACAACTGATAATGTTTCCAAAAATTACTTCCTAAAGATTCCGAGTAAGTTAGGTTCCAGATGGGTCTTCCTTGCTGTCATTTATCTTTATTTATTTATTTATTTATTTATTTATTTTTTAAAGTGACTTTTTTATTATTTTTCAAGTACAGTTGTCTTCATTTTCCCTCATACCCTCCCCCCAACCCCTCCTACCCTCAATCCTATCCCACTTTGGCTTTGTCCATGTGTCTTTTATATATGTTCCTTGATGACCTTTCCCCTTCTTTCCCTTCATTATCCCCCTCCCACCTCCTCTCTAGTTACAGCAGTCTATTCTTTATCTCAATGACTTTGGTTATATTTTGCATGTTTCTTTGTTTTGATGATTATGTTTCACTTA
The DNA here is from genome assembly GCA_007922815.1 of Macrotus californicus. Taxonomy (NCBI): domain Eukaryota; kingdom Metazoa; phylum Chordata; class Mammalia; order Chiroptera; family Phyllostomidae; genus Macrotus; species Macrotus californicus. The sequence continues at coordinate 31,933 of VMDR010009813.1, read as the reverse complement.
TAAGTGAGATCACATGGTATTTGTCTTTTGCCACCTGGCTTATTTCACTTAGCATAATGCTCTCTAGTTCCATCCATGCTGTTGCAAAGGGTAGGATCTCCTTCTTTCTCTCTGCTGCATAGAATTCCATTGTGTAAATGTACCGTAGTTTTTTGATCCACTCATTGACTGATGGGCACTTAGGTTGTTTCTAACACTTGGCTATTGTAAATAGTGCTGCTACTTCTTATACTTTATCCTAAGTGTTTCATAATAAATTCTTCAAAAATATGGCTTTTAATAATTGCCATTTCCTTATACTGTACCCTATTTAACATTTCATCACACCTTCAACAGTGCTAAGTAATTTTTTAATATAAAATATTTTTACTCATTTAACAGGTATAAATTAGAATATCAACTCAATTGTAAGTTATTTAAGGTTTCATTTTTTCATATTTTTACTGATCATTATCTTCTGTAAATTTTGTTTTGTCTTTTGCAAATTTTTCTACTATGTTCATCTGTTTTTACTGGGTCTCTACACATGATAATGAAATTAAACCTTTAGATTCTTATTGTTGATGGTGCTCTGACATACAGAGATTCGGGGTTTTGTTATGTTGTTGGTTTTATGTAATGGAAATTTATCAATATTTTCTTTATAGTTTCTTTCTTAATTTTTCTGTGTTGTACGTCCTTCTTATCCTGAGATCAAGTAATTGTTCTATGCAGTTTATTTTTTAAGATTTGGAGAATAGGATATTCCATTACTTCAGATGTGGATGCCCTATGGTTTAATAAGAGGATTAAATACATTTTGGCTTGATTTTTCATTCCTCTTATAACAATGTCAACATTTTGCAAGAGTTTGTGCAAGAGGAGGAACATCTTCTAGAGCAGGAATGTCAAACTCATTTTCACCGGGGGTCACATCAGCCTCGTGGTTGCCTTCAAAGGGCCGAATGTAATTTTAGGACTGTATAAATATAAATACTCCTCAACTGTTAAGGAGTTGAAATTACATTCAGTCCTTTGAAGGCAACTGGGAGGCCAATATGGCTGCTGATGAAAATGAGTTTGACACCCCTTTCTAGAAAGTCAATTGTTTCTTGTTTCATTCTTTTAGATTGTAATGGATAATTCATAATCCACAACTGTATACTTTTTACTTTCTTTTCTTCTAAATACATGGCATGCCTTTGCTTTCTCAATGCTCACTCTATTACATTCTCGAAAGCTCTTTCTGTACAGTACTTGATCCTATCACTTTAGCATTTCACTGGCCAACCTCCTATCACCATTCTGGGTGGCAAGGCCAGGCACCTGCTGAAGAGCCCTGCAGGCCACTGTAAGGACCTTACCCTTTACTCTGAGTGAGGTAATTAATTGCAGGGATTTCAGACGGATCAGCATGGTCAGATGTAGGTTTTCCCAGAATTGAACTGGTCAAAAAGCAATACAAGAAAATGGAATAAAAAGACAAACAGGATGTTTTTTTCTTACCTGCTTGGCCAAACACATAGCAAATTGAACTGACGAGTTCAATCCAGAAAATCAGTTGTAAATTCATCTGAAATATAAAAGATATAACACTGTATTAAAAAAATAAAACAAAATACTTAAAACATTCCCACCCATCTTACCTTCTGTTGATTTTACAAGCATAGTGCCCCTCACGCCACTTTCTCTCCAACCGTTCTACACCCGGTCACCCACTGCCTTTCCCCTCAGGTGCATCCTTCACCAACATTAACTAACTTTGTACCAGATTTCCAGAACCTGTTCTTGCTTTCCAAATCAAATGTATTTTAACGTTTAACTAACAATGCTTCAAAAAAGAGTTAAGTGTCAAGTATTCCCTAACACCATAGAAGCTAGTGACAGTCTCTTCCATGAAAACTGTTACCTCCTGTGGCTGCTGGGGGACCAACACCTTGCATCAGCACAGAGTGTCAGAGTGAACTCCTCAACACCCTGGCTGTGCTGTGCCCTTCCTTACCATTTTTCAAGTGTTTGTTTCTCCTCAGGTGAAGACCAATATCCTGTACAAGGCCCTGCCTCCATTTTTGAGTTTGAAGCAAATCAACTCTTATGCATGGAATTAGTAAAAAATTCAGTTTAATTTCTTACAATTTCTAGATTTACAAACTAGATAAAAAAAAGGTGGGGGACATAAGAAGATCTAAAAGAGGCTTCAGTGTCTTCCAGAATCTCTAAAGAAAAATTAAGTAGTATTCTTTATAAGCAGAATACCCTAAACCAATAGATACACATAGCTATCTTCTGTCAATCAAAGTTTTCACTACATTACTCTATAACTTTCCAGAGTTGGTCAAAGGTGGCTCCAGCCACAGGTCACTGACCCTACCCGTTAACTACTTACTGCTTTTGGACTAGCAGCCAGTGGAATAAATATGCATAAATATCTGCCCCTCCCCAAAAAATGAAAACAAATATAGAACAGAAAAGGAGAGCTTTACTAGTTATCAAATAAATATAAAGGAAACATAATAAACTACAACCAAAAAAAAGTTTGTTTTGACCTAGCAAAACTTAATGCAGAAGGCTGAGACGAACTAGGTAAATTAGTATAATTTGGCTCTGTAAATGAGTATAATTTGGGGGGAAATAATTTAAGCTACATCAAAACCCATTAAAAAATGTTTCTACCTTCTCACTTAATCTAGTTACTGGGAATTAAGTCGGTTTACAATTGTTCATATGGAAAATAATAAAATGATCAATAAATAATAACATAAGAGTAAACTATTTTGCATTCTCATAACTACTTTTGCCCACCGCTGCATATTTATAATAGGTAAAAGTACAAACATCCTTTATCCAAAAATAAGGAATGGCTAACTATATCAACTTAATGAACCTATCAGAGTTGTAACAATAATAAAACAAAGTAACATCAAAAAGTTTATAGAGTAATTCTGGATGCAAGGTACACATGAAGATGACAGGTATGCAAGTTAACAGTACATAAAGTAACCACAAAGATCTGGAGATGACGAAGAATTATAAGCAGACAATGAGTTTTTAAAACAAACATGGCAGGGTAACTGTGGAATTATTCACTTGGTAAATTTCCTTCATTTAGCAAAAGTATGTCTTTAAAAACCTCAGTCTTCAAAGCTTCCACTCGAGGATGCCACTCCCGCAGCTCCCTGACACTGCTCCCAGTGTGGTCAGAGCACCTGGACACTCATTTCCTGTGTCCGAGGCTGTGCTCACCTCTTCTCTGGTGGCTTCCAGAGAAAAGCGGTAATAACAACGTGCACTGTCAACCACTTTGCACCTGTGCTCAGACCAGTCAATTCTGTTACGCCAGAGCTTACAGTCTTGCTTATGTATCACTATATCTGAAAAGACCAAGAAAGGTGCCATGGGAAGTGTGAGAGGCTAAACAGTTCACCTTTTAAGACCTGTCTAAAGGTGTAATGTGTAATAAATCCATGTAGACCGTAATTCTAAGCAACCAAAATAATGTTATCAATTCCAAGCTGTAACGAAAAGGACCTGGAACATTAAGACTCCAGAGGAAATGCAAGACTGTGACTAATGGAGCTCAAGGGCTGTTTCTGCACAGAGGCCTTATATGGACTGACACGCGTTTCCTAGGGAGACGTCTCAGGCAATTTCAAGGACTCCTAGACTACACTGAGAAACCTCGTAAAATATTACACAATTCAGAGAATCACCACTAAGATAAAGTTATTAGGTAACAGAAAATGTTTTCTAACATTCTTAGGTTATGTCATTTAAAACTTTCATTGTCACTGTCTTTTATAAACCTTAACAAGCCAAAGATCAGCCTTCTGAAACCCGCAGGCCTTTGGAAGAGCTACAAACCCGGGATCAGGCCAATCAAGGCTTTAGTGCCGAAGAACAAACGACTCAAGGGCAGATGTCAGCTGTCCCAGGACTGGTCAGCACACTGGTGAGAACAGAGGCATGGGCGTTGACTGATGATGTTAGAAAAGGCTAGGCTTTCTGTTAGGTAAACGGAAGCCACAGAAGATAGCAACATAGAATAAGGAAGAGCTGCCCTGACTGGTGTGGCTCAGCTGACTGAGTGTCAGCTTGTGAACCGAAAGTCACTGGTTCGATTCCAGGCCAGGGCACATGCCTGGGTTGCAGGCTGGGTCCCTAGTTGGGGGCCTGTGAGAGGCAACCATTTAATGTTTCTCTCCCTCTCTTTCTCCCTCCCTATGAGAACAAGGTTTCAAAGAGAGCACAGTTAGAAGTTGCCAACAGAAGTCGGCAGAAGAGAGGTGAGTAGTGAAGTGAGGGTGGCAGAGAAGACTAAAGAGCAGCCCAACCCAATCCTGGCAGTCTCTACAGGTACGGGTTCCTTCTGCATGTGTGTGGGGAAGAAGGGCACACCAAGAGCCTCCTATTTTTCAAACCCCCTAAGGCAGCACTTCTCCAAGTGTGAGAGGAACAGCTGCGTCATATTAACCTGGGTGCCCACCCTAGGCCTAAAAACCACCATCTCGGGAGCTGAGGCTCCCAGGGATTCCTACACTGAGAAAAGGTGCCGTAAGGAGTTTCCTACCAATAACATTCCACATAGGAGTTTATATAAGGGGCCAACAGGGAGAGATGCCTTCAGGTATTGTCCTAATGCCACCTTTTGTCTCCTCTTCATAATAAAAGGTCTTCTACGCTGGTCTCCATTTCATAACCTCCTACTCCCTCCTCAATCTGGTGTAACTGGTGTCCACAAGCTATCATGTACGTAAAACTGCTCTTGAAAAAGAAAACTTTCCAGGCCTTACCTGACTCTCTGCATTCATTCATTCAAAAATTTCCTGACTGACTATAATATGCACTTGAGGAGATACAGCACCTTACCACCCACAAAATTTACACAAAGCGACATTTTAACACATTTCGCCATTCTTTCTTCGAATACTTCGTTCCCCTGGACGACTGGTCTCTGTAAGCTCTTCCTCAGACAACTACGTCAGGTTTTGCACCCTATCTGGAGGCACAAAGCTCACTATCTCAAAGAATTTTCAATCCAAAGACAAAAATTCAAATAATTACAACATGCTGTTATGGTTTCCGTAATAAAGGTAAGAACCAAGTGCACTGAGGACCCAAATTTGCCTGGGTGAGTTCAGAGGCTTCACGGGGACAGCAATGTTTCATCAAGAACTGCAGACATGCAGGAAATGGACTGGCAAATGGAGAAAAATATTCCACGTAAAAGGTTTCACATGCAAAGCCACAGAATCCTAACAAGAATTATAATTACTTCCTTTTGATCTTATTTCTAAACATACATGTTTGGGTGACTACCCACCCACCCCCCAAATGGAACTGTCTCACTCTAGAGGAAAAAGACTAGAAAAAAATACATTTATATGTTATTTGTAGTTTAATCTGGTTGGTGAGATGAATGATTGTTTTATCCCTATAATTTTCTACAATAAGTATCAATTATATTAAAATCTTAAAATACATAAAGGCCAAATAAATCCTTAAAGTGCTTAACTGTCTCTGAGGCTTAAATGTAAGAGGGAAATCACGGAAACCGAGAGGAGCCAACAGCAGGGGCTGGGTGACAGAGAGCCTTCGGAACCTCTACGGGAGGCTTCCAGAGTTTAGATTCTATTCCACGTGAAGCGGGGAAACTGGAAAAGTCGGGGCAGGGCAGTGACGACGACGACGACGACCCCCCCCCCACACACACACACAGGGCAGAAAGCTAGGGGGCAGAGGGGGTGGGGAGGGGATGAGTGGCACGAGAGCCACAGATGAGTACGAAACACTGCCAAGGCTCAGGCAAGAAGTGATGAACGTCTGAATCCAGAGAGCAGCACTGGACAAGGAAATAAATGAAGGACTAGAAGGGAGCAGCAGCAAGAGCTATGGTTGTTAGATAAGGGTCAGAGAAAAAAGCAGTCACCACTTCCCAATGAATTAGACAAAGAAGAATGAAGTCGAGGGACAAAACGGTGACTGTTTTAGAAGTGTGGACTGTGAAATGCAAGATCGAAACCATGTGAACTGTGATTTCTGACTGGGGAGGTGCTATCACCCACACGCCCCCAGGCCAGACCACTAATAAGGAGCACTGACTCGATGCTCTTCATTGGCTGAGAGATGCGGTGTGAGAAGCACAGCCACAGTATGTGAGCTGTGTGAGGTCCCAAGGTGCCTACTTTGAAGGGGAATGAGGCGCCATTGTCCTATGTACAATGTGTCTTGCATCTTCTTCAATAAATGTCTCTATTTTTCATATACATGGCTGAATATTTTCTTGACAGACCTCGCACACTATGAACCACAATTAATTTACACAGACAAGAGAATACAAATACAAGCACTGAAATAATTAGTATAATCCACATGTTGATTGCCATTACAAATTATTAGCACAAAGGAGCAAAATAATTTTTAAAAATTTTGTAGAAATGCTCAAGTCACTGAGACTACCTCCCATGGGTTCTCAGACGCCCATGTGAAATCACTGAATTAACCCACTGGTTTACAGAGCAGGTGCAGAGGGGTGGCCGTGCACCAAGAAGTGGAATTGACAAAAGTCAACAACAAAGGGGACAAAGTGAAAGGACAAGAGACCACACTGGGTAATCAGGGCAGAGAAAGGGGCTCATGTGCTGACAAGGAGGAAACAGCAGGGAAGTAAGTCAGCAGGCTTAAAATGCTACAGACAGGCAGTTTTGGTAAGGCCTAAGTGAGGCTACAGTTATGGGTACAAGACAAGAACAGGAGTCCGGGCAAGCAATGTATTCCGAAGATGCCCCCAAGGAAGCGGGTAGTGAAAAGACTGAACGAAGAAGAGAAAAAGCGAACTCCAGGACACCCGATTTACTGTAGTGGGTGCCTGGGGGCTCAATCCTGCTGGGCAGTTTTGAGATGTGTACAAAAAGTCTTTCCACAGGAGGGTCAATGTGCATTTAGCAACTCCAGTCCCCACTGGTAAATCTGTCCCAAGGAAGGTTAACGCCAAGAACTGTGCTTCTGAGAACCACAGAGCATTCATTTGACCTGAAGGCTGCTGCAGAAGGCCACAGGCAAGAGAACGTGCTAGAGAAGCCCCAGGGGCTGAAAGAATGGAAGCACATGAAGCAAGATGCAGTCAGCCAGCAGTGAGTCACAGAACTGTTCCCAGCAGCAGTGGCCGGAGTCAGAGTGAAGGCCAAGAGGATGTGAGAAAGACAGCAGTTTTCTACTACAGCCCTCAGTGGCCACTAGAGTTGATTGGGCCAAGAAAATGGCTAGACAAGAGTATGAAAAGGTATCACCTGCATAAACTCTTAAGTCCCCCTAATGATGAGAACTGGGGAGCTGACTTAAACCAGGTGACTGACATATAAGCACATATACATATATTAAATAGAAACAATCTTTGCTTAAAAGACTTGGTATTTAAGACATATGTAGCTCTTACCCAGCCATGATAGATGTATACAGTTGACTTGCCTTATGAATTGTCATCTAGAAGCCACTTCTTCGTGTCCCCTTTATTTAGAACCAGCATCTTAATATTTAACAAATGAAGAAACTACAGAAAAAGCTAACCGGAGAGCCTCTGAGGTCTCAAAACAAACAAATGAACAACAAGGGCAAGTGCTGTGTTGTGCCCGCCACTGCGTGATGATTCATGGCACAGGGTGAAGCCTGCAGACCAGCGATTTTCAGCCAGTGTGCCACCGGAATTTTTAAAATATGTAACAGCTGACTACTTCAGGGTGCTGACCTCTTCCTTCAGATTGCCAAATAAAAAAAGTGGCAATGGCCACATTAACAATAGCCATCTGATGTGAATGAATCAATATTACACCTATTTTTTTGACAGATCCGCAAAAGACTTATTGTTTTGGTGTGCCGCGGAATTATGGTAATTAGTCAATGAGATAAAGGTTGGAAATCGCTGGTGTACACCGTGGAGCCAGATGCCTGAACTCAAACTTCTGATCAACTACTAATGAGGTAGGTGATGCCTGCAAAGCAGCTCATGTGTGCCTCAGTTTCCCCTGCAGACAACAGTCCTTACCTTATCAGGGCCATGTGAACTTGCAGGCGATAAACTGAAAACCATTTCCGGCAGACTGGGAGCACTGCCTAAGCACCCCTTGTTATCACTGTTGACACACAGTATAGCAGGAGCTCAACAAAGCTTAACTGAGTAAGGAGTGATTATGTTCGAATGTTTGGCTTTTTTCCAATCATAACCATAACCAGAAAACTTTGGATCGACTATTTCAAGGGATACACAAGACATGGAAGACAGAGTGAGTATTCGGATTAGAAGTAACGCAACTGCAAACAACAATGTTGACTGTTTTGCCACTCATACAGCGCTTACTGTGACAGAACAGCACCTTATCATAGTGCAGAATAAGGGTTAGGCAGATGCCAATTATCATATTAATTAAATTCTAATTATACTAACAAGTATAATTAGATGTTTATTTTAGGTTCCACACCTAGGCAGGATTGTTCTACTTAACGTGCTTTCTGACGATTAAGATTCCTAACAATTTGTACGTAAAATAAGTAACAGCAGCAAAGCCTCGCTGTTTTCTATGACTAAATTAGACAAAATACAGGTATTTCTGAATGTTAATATCACAGACCACCTTAAAAAAAGATCAGGGCAGCAATAACATACCTAATAAAAAAAAGAAAATTCAAAAAGAATGATTTGAGGCTTCTTCTCTCATGAGGAATCAAACACAGAAGAGGCTAAAAATAACACAACTGCCCTGGAAAAGAACACCTAACGAGGAGAAATCTGAATTAGAATGCTGTGCACTATCTGATTTCATCCAGGGACTGCTGCCCGCTGAGGACTACTACCACAGGGAGATCTACTTGTTCATTCGAGGGCCAGACTAGGCACACATCAGGCACAGACAAGAATACAATATGCTGAGCTTTGCACCAGAAAGTAACATCCCTTTTATTTTAGCACCTTCAAATGACTATAATACTAACAATAATGGTAAAAATAATAACAGCTTAAAATTTCCTCCATGTGAGGCTGCAACAATATTATTTTTGTTTTACAGATGTGGCACCAAACCAAAGAAAGGTCAAAGAATTTCCCCAAAGTTACTCAGGTGAAATTGAAACCAGACCATCTGAATCCAGAAGCTGGGACCTGACCTTATGCTCATTAAACTGTAATGTTTTGAAGGCCTACTTGGTCACTATTTTAAAAGAAGGAACATCCTTCTAATGTTAAAACTGACTCAGAGCACAGAAATGAAAGGCCCTATACTGTTTTGTGAATTTATCTGTTAGGCTTTCGGACTGAATGGAGGCCAACAAAAGTCATTTTAATTATTAACTCTCATGAGTGTACCCACAAGTTTTATGTCTCATTCACACAAAAGCATTTCACCCTAATATCATATTTTCCCATTTTCAATTTTATCTGAGGGGTCAGAATACATTCCTTTAACAACAATTAATCTTACACACCTCCCCCAAGTAATCGCGTTTCAGTGGCTAACAGCCGCAGGTGCGTGCACTCGCTCTCACTGCAGAACACTGCAACTGTATTCACTTCCATCGGAAACTCATCTCTACCTGTCAAGGTCAAGTATGGTTTTATGTCCTGCTCAAACTTTTAAATACACTAATTATTTACCAATGTGTTTAACAACATCACTAATAACTCATGTGGCATTCTCTTTAACATTTGCAGATAAAAATCCTTAAAAACTTTACATGCACTACATTTGTGGAAATTAAACAATCACACTTCAGGGAAAATTACTTTAGAAAAATGTGGTGTGTTATATTTGTTTCAAGTTTTAAAATAAGGTGCCCAAAAGCCAACTAATACAAAAAGGAGTCATCCACGAAAGAGTTCTGCCTTTAAAAATCTTTGTACAAGGGCACATTTTAATTCAATACAACTAATTAAATTCAAGTCAATAAATATTTATTGTGTGTCTACCATGTACCAGACATACAGGGGTGGGCAGAAATAGGTTTACAGTTGTGGGTCTGGGGGAAAATATAATATAAAAATAAATAATAATAATAATACAAGAATAATCTCTGTGTTTTGCATACTCACAACTATAAACCTACGTTTGCCCCACCCTGTATGTAACAGAGCTGGGATGTGAACCCAGTCCTAATTCCAATGCCCAGGCTTTCAATGTAAGTAGGTTTCTAATGAGGAAAGTTGTGTGGGAAGCTCTGATGCTACTCAGCCTTCTGCATCCCATTCTCTGAGCTGGAGTGCAACAGGAACTTCCCCGCCAGGGCACAGGCAGGCAGGGACACTCCTGGCACTAATCTGTGGCTCAACTACCATTTTCAGGTGCAACTGTTAACTTCCTCTACTTTGTGGAAAATGCCTCTGTTCTATTTATCTACTGTCACATAACAAACTGCTCCAGGACTTAGTTCTGGCCCAGATTTCCGTTATCAGAGGCCTGATGGACCTGCTTTCATCCCACTTCACCCCACACAGGATGCAGTTGGATGGGAGAGCATAACTGGAGGTATCTCTCTGACTTCTCACCATCAAATGTGAGGGTGAGAGCTGGGAGTGAGTCCATCCAGGGCAAGTGCAGGTTTCCCCTTACTGGGAGAACAATTAAAACTCAAGCTTGTCTTTCCCCTTTGCCTGGCAGGAAACAGTATGTGGTGTGTGTTTGTAGCCCGAACAATAAGTCAGAAGTAATAATTAACAAAAACTTACCAGAAAGGATGAAGAAGCAAGGAAAAACATAAGAGAACAGGAAAGAGAAGGGGGCTACAGGGCAAGACGCAGCTAACCTCTCATTTGAAGTGCTTTTCCACCTACTGCAGCTCCACAGAACAGTGCTCTGAACTAGAAAACTTACTACAACTTGAACAACAATAAAGTAATAAAATCTTAAACAAAAAAAGAAAACTTACTACAATTCACCATTACCACCCACAAGAAAAAAGGCTTCTGATGAGCAAACCCCTCTCCCAAGGGCAAGGTCAGCCTGAGACTAATGAGCTACAGCAACAATGCTTCGGTGGCACCAAAGCATAGATGCCCAAAACAACCTGGAAACCTGAGAACAGCTCAAATAAGGCTACAGATACTTTAAAAAAAATACAAAATGACAGACTGAAGACAAAATACCCACCTTCTCCAGGAAAATGAGCATATGGAAGATCAATCATCACCACCCACCACCCAGTCCACAAGTGCAAGGGAAAGATAAAGAAGGGATATTGCCAAATAAAAAGCCTCCAAGACAAGTAAATTGAAAGTGGGAGGAGAGATGGGCATGAAACTTAACTAGGAAAAACCTCGACAGGACAAAAAATGAAGGAAAGTGAGGAATCTTCTCCGAAAATAGGAGAAAATGTAGGTGAATTCATATGCTCATCGAAGAATTTAGAAAATCTCAAATAGATCTTAGAGTGATCAAAACCAGAAAGATCACAAAACTAGGGGAAAAGTTGGACAGAGAAGGAAACCTGCGCTGAAATCCTGTTAGAACTCACAAACACAAGGAACCAACATGACAGGAAGAGCAGGCTTGAGAAGGGCCACACGGAATTCAAAATAATACAAAACAATTAGATACATTTTGATACTATTGATGGTGATCTAATAGACAACTGTCCCAGCAAAAGGAGTCTAATCTAGGAAAAAAAAATATTAAGTTAAAAAAGAAACTGGTGAAGGGGCACAAAATAAACTCCAAGATTGCAGAAGGGCAGACCGCAGAAATACAAGCAGGAAAATAAAGATCTGAAACAGCGCCACGAGCCATTTATTAAGGGCTGATCCCAAATGAGCATGAAAAGTCGTTTGAAGGTAATTCTTCCCAGCTCCTCCTCCCACTCAAGTGAAACCACCAAGCAACTGATACTCTTCTAACCCGCCTAGTGAGCTGTTCCTCCTCACACTTGCTATGTCTATAAATGCTGCCTTTTCCTTGGGGGGGAAAAGGAAAAGTTAATAACCATTTTGGGTGGAAAATTTTACTCTGAGGCAAGTTTATAAAAAGAACTGAATGGAGCTAGCAAAAAAAAAAAAAAAATTATCCGTCCTGATTAGTGGGGTCAGGAAACACTTGAAAGCAAGATTTCTTCCACATAAGTTCAGTTAAGGAGAATTGTAAGCTGTGTTCCCAAACTGTGTAATTTTGTCCACCCTTTAGGTAGATCCCTCCCAAATTCTTACTTGATCAAAACTTTAGTAAGTGTCGACCATATCATTCATGTGTCATATCTCTCTGTCCTGCAGGGAGGAGAACAAGCAGTGCTGGCCACCACTTAAATGTATAATAAATGTTTTAAAATCTGACAAAACACAGGAAGAAATCACTTTCTCATTTTACTCAGCACGAAGCTGGGACTAATATGTACCTCAGAATTGTTGTAAGGGTAAAATATGACCGTGAATGTGAAATCTCTTAGCAACAAATATCTGTGCAGTGATATAGCCATCAGTTTACCTGATCACTGAATTCTCTTCTTAGTTTCCAACTTGTTCACTGGTCAGAGGCTTCTAAACCTAAGAACCTCAGTGACTACTTAATAAATGGTTCTCCATCTTTTAAAACGCATGTTCCTTTAATAAGCACAAAGCCATATGCCACTGTGTTTTCGTTGTTTTCCTAAACCAACATGACATTAAATGCACTTTCTCAAACTGCAACCTCCCCCTCAATAGTCATGGATGAGCCACCACCACCCCTTTTAAGAAGCACTAAAACCATAATCTGAAATAAATCATACATAAACTATGAAATATTGAGAGCTGATAAATTACGATTTCTAACTGCACAGAATATGAGTTAAATTTACATAGTCATTCAATCAACGTAGACACTGACATGTGATGTGCATACTTCAATTAGTACATTCTCAACAACTTCATGTAAATACTTTCCTCACCACTCTCCCTACAATAAAATTAAATACTAATTTTTCTTCTATCTTTTTGGCTTTGTTTGTTTGTTTTGGCCTTCATCAACCAAAATAGGCAGAATTAACTTCTCCTTTCTTTGTGGTCCCAAAACATCCTCTTTGTAGTGCCCAGCCCAGTAAATGACAAACCTTCAGTGATGGATGCTCCATAAATAAAGTGTGGTTTTTAATTCTGTTACAAAATTTCTATTGTAACTAATTGTGTTTATGTCTGTGGACCTCACCAGGCAGAGCTGGAGGGTGAGAATCCAGGTCTTCAATTTTAAAAGTAGTCAAACCATATTTGCTAAATCAGACTGGATTCTGCCTTATAACTAACTAAGCTGTCTTTTGAATATGTGGCCCATGTGCCATCCATACCTTTGCGTATAGCATTGCAAGCTCCTCTACAAAGCCTTCAAAAGCACTTACTTCAGTGCTGATCTTTTTCTCAGTCTATTATAGAGTATTACTTATATGGTATATTGTGCAAAATATTCTTTGGTGCTTGCTGCTTCCCTAGATTGGACACAACTTGTCCCAACTCCACAACACACTCAACAGCAAGGTGACGTCAATCTCTTCCTCTACACCCACTCAAGTACAGCATTTTTCAGGTAACTGGCACACAATATATAGGTAGATTAAAACATAATGTACAACAGAGTTACATCCTGACAAAGAGCTAACAGTAACAGATTTGGCTGGTCAGCACTGGCAGGTTTTCCCCACTCTCTGGTAATGACGCACGAAAAGGGTTGCTCCTGGGAGAAGAGAAGAGCTGTGCTCTGTGGTGTTCAGGCCAAGCAGCAGCCACCCTTCAACTCACAGAATGAGGGGAAAGGCAGAGACCAGTACTTTCTGGGGTAGATGCAGAAAGCAAAGCCTTAGACGGCTGCACTGAAATCCAGGTTTCCCACCTCCCAGTCAAGAAACTTTTACTGCTTCTCTAATCGTCTCAGAAGACTACGAAGTCTGTCTTTACCTCATACATGCCAAGCAAAGGCAAACCCCACAGATACCCAAGTCACTCACTAAACTGTCACACAAAGGAATCAGAAACTGGGAAAGGGAAATGTCTTTTTAGACTCCTTTGCATCTAGTCAGACCTTGACTGCTAAGCGTTCCCAGGGTGTCCTTGGCCCCTTTCACTCTACACTCCTCTTTGGTATTTTCATCTGCAGTCTATTGCTTCATCTGTCACTTACAAACGAAGATGTCCCAAATCTAAACAGCCCAGCCAGACTTTTTTTTGAGCGCTCCTCTGCACTCTAGACATCTCTACCTATGTATGCCCCAGACTCCCCTTAAAAAAAGCACAAAAAACCCTCAGTGTTACACACCTACCATCTCCCCCCCTCAGTCAACCAGCACCTCCCCCTTGTGGCCACACTGCCTACCCTGGCGAATGCCCCATCTAGCCACAAACCTGTGGCACTCGGATTCTCTCGCCTCGCTTAACTCAGACACCAAGTTTTATCAAATCTCCCTCCTAAATAGTTGTTCTTGTAGCCCCAACTAAGTCAACTCCTATACATACCAATGACCGCCAAAGCTTTCTGATCACTCGCCTTTATCATTTAAAAAATTTTGAGCATATATGCACTCAAAATACATGCATATTAACTTATTAATTAAAATACATGTCTACAGCAATATAGTAAGATATCATAGATCACAACAAAAATTGTCTTCCTACACTCCAGTGAGTCATTTTACACGTCCCTGGGGCTCAGGGACCTACACTCTGGACACTGCCTAGTGGCACTGCTACGAAACAACCGGTGCGAAGTAAATAAATGTGTGTGTGTACGGTTATTTGAAGCAGTTTCGCTTTACTCACACACAGGTATTTCACGATGAGATGATAAACCCATGCTTGTTATATTGCTAAGTATAGTTAACCTTATCTCCTCTAGCCACAAAGAGTACATTTTAAAGGTAGCTGAGTTCTAAAAACTCACACTCTATTATTTTATTAATAAAACTTAACTTTGTAAAAGTCTCAGAATCAGCCACCTTTAAAAAGATGACAAATTTACCAAGTACAGTGTGACACCTTTTGCACACAGCTCCTGAAAAAGAGATTATCTTTTTTTTTCACTTACCTACTGAAATATTTTAAGGCTGCTAATGTTCTAGGTTGTATGGACTGCACCTCCTTTAACTGAGGTACATACTGTAATTTTTTTTCAGTTTTCTACGTCTACAGATACTGCTATTTCAGCCCCCCCCCCCCAGACTAATGTACCCTTCCCTCCCTTCATCCCTTCGACACCTCCCCTTTATCCCGAGACTCCCACCTCTGCAACACCACCAAAGACCAGCGAGAATTCCACAGTACATAACTGAAGTCAGGCTTGACCTACTAATACAAGGGGTACTTACATATTTGCACATTGTAACAACGCTCTAGGATTTTACCCACACCCTGACAGACCCTAATTTTCCCACAGTTCCTGTGAACCCTCTCAGAGAAGTTCAGCTTGTTTCGAATTCAGAAATTTAAATCCTCAGAGCTCAAAGTGCTGAAATTTCTAGCAGTTAGATGCTTCATCTCATCACTCCAGCTGTGGAGTCAAAACCAAGTATTAAAGAAAACTTTCCTTCTGAGAGAATATTACACTACTCCCCCATGCTGTGAGCCACAATCTATTTGGCAAGACGCCAAACAATAAAGATATTAAGTGGCAAGCATTCCCTGAAAACCGGCCATGTTTGAACTTTTGATTAATTTTAATTTTATACAGTGACCAGGCGTCCATCCCCAGAGTCACCCCTACAGTTAGGAACTTACTGACATCGACACAGAACTACATGTCCATTCAGTGATGGTAAATTGCAGCAGGTTTTAATTAGTGACCAAAAAGTTGAGAAGAAAGCTTCTTAAAATTCTGTGGCTTTCACTATTGTTGATTCTATACTTTTCACGTGAAAACAGCTGAGACTAGAAAACAATCTTAGTATAGAACTTCATATTCTTTTAAAAAGAACATTAAAAAAATCAACATTATAAAAACTTAAAACCGTAGGTCTGTGAAGTCAACATATATGACTTAAATTAGAGTTTATTTGCTTTGTATTTACAGAAGTATTAACCATATCCCATCTTTTAAACAAGCATTCTAATAACATCTTCCATTTTATACTGAATTTTAGAATAAGGAAATTGGCTTTCTCCTCAAATGCCTGTAATCAAAATGCTGCTGTTTCATCTGTTTTCTCTTCAACAATTCATCATCTTCAGTCACTCACTTAATATTGATGAACCAAAATTATTTGAAAATATGAACATTATAGTGGGACTCTTAGATGAGTCTTGTCCCCCCTAGTCTGCAAATGTAGACTAGGTAACTTCCAAATAAAAATCCCTAATCATTCCTAAAAGTGGTCAACTGTACAAAATAATGATAACAACAACAACAACAATAATAATAATAAAGGTTGTGTGTAGTGTAAGAAAGATGCCTAATCAAAATTCATTTAGCAATTATTTCTCTACCATTAAAACAGAAACTCAGCAATTCTATGCACCTAAATATCTATGTGAAATGCAGACCCAAAGAAAACTTACCAGCGACTTTATCAATTACACTGAGAGTTTTAAAAATCTTTTTGATACACCAGGAAGGAATAAAAAGGAGTAAACTTTTGAGCATCGACGCCCAGTGTTTTACATTTGATTTTCGTAAGTACACTGTAGTTGTTGAAGGAAACCTGTGATTCAAACATGGGCTCTGGAGCTAGACCCCGTGGTTTCTCCACTTACTAGCTGGATGACCACGTGCTAATTACTTACGCTCCCTGTGCCTCAGTTTCTTCATTTGTAAAACCGGGATAAACGGCACCCACCTCATCAGACAGGTCCCGGGATTAAATGATATACACACACAAAGTGCACAGAGCTAAGACGTGTTCTATGTGTTTACTGTGTTATTATAATCATTAATTGTTACTTTTACTATTAGTGTAGGTCTTCTTCTTCCCATTTTAGAGATGAGGAAACAGAAGCCAAAGGAGGATCATCATTTAAGCAGTCATCACACCAAGTAGTACTAGGTTTTGGCTCAAAAGCAAAACTTTTACACAATAAAAACCGTTCAGGCTTTACATACTGACACTTTAAAAAGCCGGTCGCACACTATGAAACCTAGGGAGGCACACGTAGTAAGGGGATCAGGGCCCCGCCGGGCACTAAGTCTCCAGGGGGCCCCGGGGGCCCAGCGCAGGCCTGGCCGCCGCAGCTCCAGGGCTGCAGGGCGGCTTCGCCCGCGTTTCTGGGCCGGGACCCGGCGCCCACGCGGCGCACCGTCCCGACGCCGGCCCACGCCCCGGGCGCCAGCGGGGCAGCCACGACTCCGCGCCGGGGGAGGACGGGCAGCCCCCTCACTGTGGAGGTTAACCCCCGCGCTCCACACCGCGCCGAGGAGCAGCGGCCGGCCGCACGCCGGAGCGAAGGCGCGGCCGGGACCCGTCCAAGTCCCAGCCACCGCGGGGGTTGCCGAGCGGCCTCCACTCCCTGCCTCGCCTGCCCGCGCCCCGTGGGCCGGAGCAACGCGCCCGGCCGGGGGACCCTCGTTCGCCGGAGCCCGGGCCACGCGTCAGGCGACGATCGGTCTGAGTGGCGTGCGCCTGGGCGGCCGGCGTGGCTCCCGGCATTTCGTTGGCAACCCCCAAACCCCGCAGCCCTCCCGTCCCTGCAGCCGCGGCGGGGCGTGTTCTGCGCCCTCGGGCGGCCGGCGCAGATGAAGCGGGGGCGGCGGGCAAGCTCCGGGAGGACGCGGGCGGCCCGCACTTCCGCTCCCGCCGGTCGTCAGTCCCGCACGGAGGTCCCGACCGAGCGGCAGCGCACCGGGGCCCGAGGCGGCCGCTGCCCCTCCCCCCGAGCCCTACCTTCTCTGGGCGCCGTCCCACTCCGCGCGGTAGGCTCCGGCCTGCTGCTCCGCGGCTCCCGCTCGGCCTCTCCCACGGGCTGGCGCGGCCTCCCAGGGTCGGGCGCGGCGGGCGGCGGCTCCTCCTTCTCCGGGGCGGAAGGCGGGGACTCGCGGCCCGGAGCCACCTCCCGGCAAGAAGCGACCCCCGCGGCCCTGCCTCCTCGACACGCCCCGCCCGCTCCTCCGGCCGCTGCGGCCGCCCGCTGCGCCCGGAAACGCATTCCTCCCGGGCGGCGTAAGCCGCGCCCCTGGCAGGCGGGGGCGGGAGCGGAGCGGGCAGGAAGCCGGAGGCCGGGACAAAGGAGCTGCCCTGGTCGGGCGCGGCCCTGGGGCTGGGGAGGGGCCGGGGCTCCGCTTCCTCTTCGGCTGGGGCCAGAGGTGTTGGATGTGCATCGAGGCTCCGGCCAGCGTTGCTGCCCTCCCGGGAGGGGAGCCTGGACTCTGCTCTCCCGCCGGTCCTAGGTTCTGCCCCCCCAGACCCACTGTTCTGTCTAACCAACCTTCTCGTTTGCCCAGGACTGTCCCGCGAGCCCCTTCAGTCCCGGGCACATCGAGATAGCCCTACCCTGCAGTGCCCCGTGGGCCCCCAAACGTTTTCCTTTTGGAAGGGAATTAGCAGAAACCAACATTGTGTCACCGGAATGATAGTTCTCTTTACTTGTGTCTGTGAGAAAGGCGAAGACTTGGGAAGGGGATCGGTCCCAAGTAAGATGGAAATGAGGAAGGTTTTAGAGAATGCTGATCGGCTTAGGGGAAACGGATGAGAAGGAAAAATGTCATCCTTAAGAATACAATTTCCATTTATCCTCGCTTTTTTTAGTAGGTGGAGATGGAACATTTAAAAGAGAAGGGTAACATTCATTATGAGAGTGCCGGGCACATTTTGATAAGAGGAGTGAAACCTGTACCAACCGATGTCATACTGAAACCAGTATTCAGAGTCTGCTACAGACAGGCTGAAAGCGTGAGCTGCCACCGGGTGAGCTGCAGCACCCTCTGGGAGCAGAGCTCACGTTATGAAATCTGTGACACTGAAAAGTAGTGGTTCACTTGCTGGAGTTCAGAAGCTGGGATGCTCATTTGGCTGCCACTCTTCTGTACAAGAAAATAAAGGAATCCCACCTGTGGAACATTTGCACGTTGCTCATTAGTAAAGTCAGATCTGTAGGTTAGATAATCTCTGAAGACCTCTGAGAAATGAGCGTGATTTTTGCCACTTCCTTCATGGATGACTAAGCTTAAGAGGTTAAATAAATGTTTCTGTATTAATATCCCAAAGGTAAAGTCGCCACAAGACCTTGGCATTCGTGAATTTAAAGGTATTGGCTATACCACCGTTCAAAATCGATCAGGATGACCTGGTGTCAGCATAGTAAACCAGTTCAAAAAATAAAGCACCACTGACCCATGGTTGATTTGCACTACATTTCCCAGCATTTTCTTCCCTGTATGTGATTCGAGGAGGCAATCTTTACAAGAAGAACATTGTGAAGTTTACCTAAACAAAATTAGTTCAAGGACAGTTTTATCATCTTTTTAATCCCAGAGTCTAACTCCATTCCAGGACACATAATATGGTCTCAGCCAATATTTGATAAATTAATAAATGTGTCCTTTTGCTCTTCTAGGACCAGGCCAGAACATTTGGCTAAACTGAAGTGTAAGCAGCAATTTATGTACAGAAGTCATGACCTTTTGGGAAAAGAGAAACTAAAGAAATACATTCTCTAAGAAAAGCAGTAATTTGTCAGAAATATGACTCTACTTGTGATTTCATAGAAATATTAATCTATGGACAGTTAGCTAACTATAAAATTTATGAACAGTCTGAGAAAGGTTTAGTCAGACCTACCAGGCTAAAGAAGAAATCCTAGTAAGTATGAAAAGTGCAAGTCTGATTGCTAGATCATAATAGAATATTTGTTAGTACCTTGATTTAAGACAAATCATATTTTACCTACACTGTGTCCCAATTATTATAAAGTTTCTTCTGCCATTTCTTAAGTCATTATGTCAGATATTTAAAAGTTGGCCTTTCCATTAGATTAGGCACCATACCACTATGTGCTTTTCAAAATCTATCTTTACCTTGGAAAACGGTAGGTGAATAAAGTTTCAAAGTTGCTCGCCAGCAAAGACTTTGTTGAATGCCCAGTTTCATTTCAATAAGTATTTAATTCCGAGTTCTATTTATAATTAAAGGACATGCTTACATATATGAAAGGAGCTACTAGTTTTACTCAGGTACAAAACAGCTAAAGTCTTCGCTAGGAACCTGATTTTCTCTTGTGAACGGTGGGGTCACAGTTTGCTCACTGACCTTTAGACTCTAGCAGGCTGTATTTAATCTCATGACTATAGGACACAGGACTGAGAGTGAAAGTGAGTCAATGTAACTTTAGGAGTGGATAGCTATCTTTCTTTTAGAGTTTTACCCCTCTTGGCACTCAGCCTTTCAAATGTTATTTCATTCAATTAGCCACAAATCATCCCATGATAACTTGAAGGCTTTTCAGTTTTTGAGAATGAAAACAACCCTAACCAGTATAAACTTGTAGGGGCAAGTATTTTAGTATGTACGGATTTATAAATCATTTTAAGCGCAATAATCGCCAGAGACAAGACCCCATGGCACTAGAATAAAGGATGAATGCCTGCATTGTGAGAATAGAAGTGTATTCCCAAGACCAAATTTTTCTTGATGTTGGCCATTGAGTGGCACAATCCATACCAGATCATTTATAAATAAACGGGGTGACTTTGTGTCACACTATCCCCAAGATAGCCCCAGTTTTGTCTGTTGCCCAAGCATAATTATTATTAACACTTCTCTTCATTCTCAAAAGTACATCCTGATATTGGATAATAGATTATATGGTCATCCTATAAATAAGAGGTTACAGACAATGAGGAATAAGGAGAGTAATTTTAGAAATTCAAAGGGGATGCATAGGGACACACTGCAAATCAGATTCCAGGTTTATAGTTAAAGACCAATTCCAACACTGATAAGGAAAAAAACTGTGTAAGGGTTAGTGTGCTGAATTAGATAGGTCCTATATGATAAAAATTCCTTACTAAGAGATTTAATTAGGGAAAATCCTTGGAGACAGCCTGGCTGACTATTAAGACTTGGTTTTATATAACATTGTAAATGTATGTGGTGGCTTCCAGAGCAAACTGATTGACCATGGCTACAAAAGTCCTTAGCTACTTCTCTAAGAACTGTTTCTACAGAGTGACCAAAAGTATTTTTCTCAACTGCCACCTCCAGCTACTTTGAACATAGCTCATTCAAAACATTAAAGAAAAGAAAAAGATGAGTGGACGGGGATGAAAGGAATAGAAGTCTCTGGTAATGTCTTCTACTGATATGGAAGTGCTTCTGGATCATAAATAACCTCATTCTTTTTTTTTTTTAAGAAACTAAAATCCCTCTGTTAAATGTGAATCTGTGTACCTTGGTCAGAAGAAGAAAAAAAAGGCAGCCCTGGGAATCACTGACATTTTTGAAGAACGTGAAAGGATGAGACAATCAGTCCTTCCAGTTCCTCCTCCTTCTGTCTCCAAATGTATAAATAACATGCAAATAATCATAATGCAGAGAAACTAGAAGTTTGTTTATTTTGCAACTTTCAGTTTTTGGCTTGGGAGCTCTGATTTAGTGAGCACTTCTCAATACTCTGTTATAATCGCCAGAGGACCCATGGAAATTCAGTTTGCTACAGGGCAACCACCAACTCTGTATGTAGGGGATGTCTCAGTGAATCTGACTGCCCTGTCCTGAGGCTTCAGACAGTGCTTTATGCCTTTGCTTTTTTAAAGTAAAGTGGAAAATGTCAGAACAGTCTGGACTGATTTGCAGTGTATCCCTTATAGCTTAGGCTAGCCATTAAGTCTATTCCTTTTCTAGATAGTTAGTAGTTGCTGGATTGTGACTTTGAATGTGAGTTGTATGAGTAAGGCTTCCTGAACTGTTTCTGCGTTCTGTTCTCCATATATAGCTCCTTTCTCTCCTGCCCAGCTCATGCAGTGTGAGGACTCCCTGCCAGCATTCAGAAGCTGTACATTCTTAGGAGCCCAGAGGAAAAGTGTTTTTAGGCAGCTGTTTTCAGACACTGAGTTTCTTCACTGGAGAAGGGAATGTGCCTTCCCAAATAAGAATGAAGAATATGCCAAGTATAAGCAGTTGAACTGCAGTGGAATTATTTTTAGAAACCAGGGTCATTCAGTACAGGAAATGATGGTGCTACCCAATGGGTTATGGCTAGTGACTATAAAACAACATTGTTTCTTTACTCATTTAACTACTTCTGAGTATGTTGAGAAAATTTAGCAATTTGAATTAGGAGAAGATTGATTTTAGGACACCTTCATTAGGGAGTGGGAAAGCTAGGTTAGTTAAGAGGTATGTTTGGTAAGTAAGAACATCCCTCTTCTCCAAATTAATCCCCATAACATATCATCTAAGATAGAGTTTTTGATGTGAACCTATGCATGGGAAACCATGAGGCCATAGACACCCTAAAATTGTAGACAAAGTCTTATTTATACATACAGATCTGTGTTTTGGCAGTTATTTCTGGTTTTAATGGGATCTTAACCCCAAAACATGAAGAATCACCATTTTATTTTTTTAAATTTATTGGGCTGACATTGGTTAATGAAGTTATGTGGATTTCAAGTGTACAATTCTGTGGTACATAATCTGTATATTCCATTGTGTGCTCACCCCAAGTCAAGTCGCCTTCCATTACCTTACACTTTTGTTTACAGACCAAGAGCCTACACAAATTCTTGTTATTGTTGCTCTGGAATTCTGAGGTGTATATTAATTACTTTTATGCAAAATAATTTTTAAACATCAGATAAACTTCCAAATATTTTGTTATAATGAGATTTTCACTGAGTGTTATTTACCTGTTGGGGGTAGAACAGAAAAAGCATATCTTTTGTGATCAAACCACACAAGTGAGGAGTGTGCTATTTGTGTTTGCTTTTTAAGGTAAAATAAACTTCAAAGGGAAACTAGAGCTTTTTATTTCAAATTTCAAATTTACATACCAGGATATAAACGCCTTCAAATCACATCTAAAAATCACCCTGTTTAAAAACTGTTGTAAAATTTTAATTACATTGAGAACAATTGTGAATACATTTTAATGATATTTCCTAAGACTATTTTCCATGTAGCATTTAAAAGAACAAGGCTTGTAGCTCTGCTACTTTAGGATTTCTACATTCTTGTTGGCTGATGTCATAGGCTTTTTACTCTATGATCACAAGAATTCCCTATTTAAAACTGCTAAAGGGTGTCACATGCCTAAAATATCAACTAAACTGTTTTCTCTTACAGTCAGAACATTGCCTATGACAAATGAAGCACTTCAATTAAAACTTCCCCAGTAGGGAGAAAATATTTGCAAGATATATCTGATAAAGGACTATTATCCAAAATGCACAAAGAACTCTTAAAACTTAACAATAAGAAAACAAACAACCTGATTAAAAAATGGACCAAAGACCTTAACAGATACTTCACCAAAGAGGATATACAGAAGAAGAATACACATATGAATAGATGCTCCGCATCATATGTTATTAGGGGATTCCAAATTAAAACAACAGTGAGATATCACTCCACACCTTAAGAATGGCCAAAATCCAGAACACTGACAACAACAAATGATGGTGAGGATCTGGAGCAATAGAAACGCTCATTAACTGTTGGTGGGAATGCAAAATGGTCCAGCCACTTTGGTAAACAGTTTGGCAGTTTCTTATAAAACTAAAGATACTTTTACCATATGATCTAGTGATTACCCTCCTTGGTATCTACCCAAAGGAAACATATGTCCATGCAAAAACCTGCACACAGATGTTTATAGTAGCTTTATCTATAATTGCCAGAACCTAGAAATGCCCAAAATTTCCTTCAGCAGGTAAATGGATAAACTCTGATACATCCAGGCAGTGGACTATTATTTAGTGCTCAATAGAAATAAGCTATCAAGCCATGAAAAAGGAGTGGAAAAAACTTAAAACGTATAATCACTAAGTAAAAGAAGCCAGTCTAAAAGGTAACATCCTATATGATCCCAACCGGATGATATTCAGGGAAAAGCAAAATCGATGAAATAAATACATCTATGGAATAGAATAACCACCTTTTTTAAAGTGAATTATTATTAAACTGATGGGACTTTGTGTGTTTTAATGATGATATCGTGGCACGAGCCCTTCATAAAGCTAGTATATGCCTTTGGTGCATTTAAAAAAAGAAAAGAATGTGTTAGACCTGAATGCAGTGACATGGAAAGACATTTGGTATACAAGGTCCAGCCATTGTTAATAAAACAAGAACCATTTGTGTGACATCAGTGTAACCTGGCAGCCAAGAAGGGTGGACTGGAATGCACATGTGTGAACAATAGTGACTTCACTGTACTAGTCAATGGGGGCAGTAGATGCATTGAGTTTGCATGTGTGCTGTCTGGCTGTCACATTCAAAATGACTGCGTGAGTAGAGCAATGAATATGAATCAAATGTTGCATTAAGTTTGAACTTCCTCTGTGGAAACTATTCAGATGATTCAGAAGGCCATGGCTATGGACAATTGGTGATTGGCAGCTTCGTCACAACAACATGCTCACTCATGCATCACATCTCGTGCAGAGTTCTTTGGTGAAACATCAAATCACCCAAGTGACTCAGCTCCTCTAGAGCCCAGATTCAGTGCCCTGCAACTTCTGGATTTTCCCCAAACTAAAATCACCTTTGAAAGGGAAGAGATTTCAGACCATCGAGATTCAGGAAAATATGATGGGGCAGCTGACGGCAATTGGGAGAACTGTGTGATGTCCCAAGGTGTCTACTTTGAAGGGGACCTAGGTGTCATTGTCCTATGTACAATGTGTCTTTTATCTTCAATAAATGTCTCTATTTTTCATATTACATGGCTGGATACCTTCTGGACAGGCTGTGTATACTATGTGTGTGTGGAGAACAAGATACAGAACACATTATGGTGTACTCCCTTGTATGAAGTAGTATTACTGTGATCGATATTTTATAGGTAAGGAAACTGAGATCAGAGGTTACAGTGACAGAATCAAGATTTGAACCTAAGCAAATCTGGCTCCAGAGTCCAGATGTTTACTTATTGCACTTTATCACCTCTGATCCCTTTGAAATTTTACAGAGACATTGTCTGCTCTTTTCCAGCTCCACTGTGACTAGACAGATAAGCCTGATATTCTAGAATAAGAAATCAATCTGTTTGCAAATATGTCATATTCTCCAATACCAGCATTTTCAATAATAATAAGGTGACATTTTCACCCACATCTATGTTACTCCTATCTCTTAACTGACGTATCTATCCTCTATCTATACATCAGAAGGAAAGGATGACAGGTGATTATAATTGTTACATTATCAGTGTGAACAAGCATATAGGCATGGCTGTGATTACTGAGTCAAATCATTCCAAAATTGGTCAGATTAAGTTTCTTTCTCAAGGATAGTGATCATATTGTATGTGTCTGTATATCCAACGTGCTTTACATATGTGGACAGAAAAAGAGCCATGTGCTAAAGCTGACAAGTTCAAGGGAGGCTTGCATGGCAGCCTCACAAACTCAGAGACGTAAAGTAACCACAAAGGGTTGTCTGAAATTAAAACATTAACCCAAAGCAGTTCATGGCAGGTAGTTGTGTTCTAAGCTCAAATCTCCCCTGACAAAAGTCAATTTTTACCTTGATTAAGCCTGAATATTGTCTTTTTCCATCTACAATAACATACCTTTGGGATGTCGAAGTAGTTTCCTTTTTCTGGACCCCTCAAAGCACAGATACCTCACGAAAGCACCGAAGTGAAGACCATGAATTCCCTCACTGTTTTTGAGTTAATGTCAACTGTTGACTCTCCTGTACCCACCTGTGTAAAAGAAATGTGTGTCTATTATTTTACTTTTTACCCAATCCCAGAAGTTTCCCCACTTTGCTTTCTCCTGCTTTCCTAATCTATCATCAGTGGATTTCATGTAACCCACTGACATCTCCTTTTTTGATTTTAATATGTAAAATAAGGTGCAGACCGCCAGTTTGTGGAGCATTTTCTCAATCCGTGGAGGTTTTGCTTCCTAGCAATTGTTAGGTTGGCTCAAATCAACTCAGAAAAATTCTTACAGGTTTGGATGTTTCTTACGTTGACACATATATGATTATATTGCTTCTTAACACTTAAAATGAAATCACCACCCCTTTTCTTTGACCTCATCTTAAACCATCTTCCCCTGGCCCACTCTACTTCAGCCACATTGACCTTCTCTATATTCCATTGCTTTATCATATATGTTCCTAACTTGGGGGTTTTGTCCTTGTCATTCCCTCTGCCTGAAATCTTCACATGTCTACCTCCTTCTTGTCAATCAGATCTCAGTTTAATTATCAACTCTTTAGGAAGTCTTTCCTAGTCCCAACCTATAATATTCCCTCAGACACTCTATACCACATTGCCATATTCACTGCATGACACCAGTCACTACCTGATATTTTTCTCTATATTTTTCCTTTGACTATTTACTGTCTTCCTCCACTAAAAGGCAAATGCCATGACAGCAGCTGCTTTGTTTGCCTAGCTCAGCACCTAGAGGTGCCTGGCACATGTAAAGAGCAGAGAAATAGTTATTGAATAGATTAATAATTACTTGTTCACTATTTCATAACAGTTATGATGATTATTTCAATATCTTGTGAGGATTACAAAGCAACAGTAAAATAAAATCTTAGAGGAGGGTATTTGGTCAAGATGGTTGAGTAGATGCACACTGCATTCACCTCCTGCCATGACCACATCAAACTTACAACTAAATTATAGAACAATCAATCTGGATAACCATCTGAAGACTAGATGAACAGAAGTCCTATAACTAAGGATATAAAGAAGAAGCCATGTTGAGACTGGTAAAAAACTTGGAGGTATAACACATGCTAGTCCTGCATCCATGTATATGGTTGAGAATCCAGAAAGAAATCTCAGTTCAGAGGCGCCCCCCTTAGAAGTAAAGGGTCTCAGCCCTGTGCTATGCCAGGCTCCCCAGTGAGCAATAACAGTGTTGGGAAGAATGGCCCACACAGCACCTGAATTCAAAAATTAGGGTGATTCCATCCATCCAGGTGAGACCGAAGGCTGCTGGAAGGCAAGGCATCCTCTTAAGGGGCCAGCATACAAACACTGGTTTATAGACACTTACCCTGGGCTCTGGTTCAGGGACACCAGAAACATACAGGGAAAAACTGAGTCATATAGCTTCAGGGCAAGGGCTAGAGAGATGGCCACCATTGTTCCTGTGTTGAGCTGTCCTCCCACGGGGCTGATACATGGCAATTTCATGGGTTGAGGCCTATCCCAAGAGGGCCAAATCTGAATCTACATTAGCCAGGTGAGCTACACTAGCTCCATCCTGACAACTACCTGAGATCCCCACCATATCTAATGCATACCCATTCCTACTGTATCCAACTCATGCACAACCCAAAGCTCCTTCATCACCAGAAAGTCCCAGCCTGCCTTGCAGTCTTTCTTAAAAAACTCTCCAGGAGTTTCAGTCAAGCTCGAGGGGATGCCAGAGACATACAGAGAGAAACTAAGTTGTGTGGCTTCAGGGTAAAGGTTGAAAGAATGGCCACCATTGTCCAATGTTGAGTCCTCCATCCCCATGGGAAAATTTGGATCTGGCTTAGCCTGATGAACTGCATATGATATGTCCCTGAGACCCCACCCTCCCCAACTTGTGCATGGTGCAAGGCTCTGTCAGTAACAATCAGCATGGGCATATGTTTCAGTCTTTCTTAAAAAAAAACAAACAAAAAAAACAGCTCTCAGGGAATTCCATCAAGCTCAGGGGTAGCAGAGACATACAGGGAGATACTGAGTTGTGTGGCTTCAAGGTGAGGGCTAGAAGGACAGCTGCCATTGTCCCTGACTGAGTCTACCTCCTCCCATGACCAAATGTGGATCAGCATCACCATGATGACTCCCTGAGACCCCACCCCACCACAAAGTTCTGTAGGCCCCAGGTGGGGGGCATCTGGCATCAGTGTACCCTGACACTGTTGCTGAGTGGCCTCAGCCCCAGCACTAGTACCAAATCTGAATCTGTATTAACCTAGTGAACACCGTTTGCTCCCTCTTGGTGACTCCCTGAGACCTTCTCACACCCAACTTGCATACTGCATGACTCTCTCAACTTCTAAGCCTTATGGGCAGCTGGCAGATAGTGGCTGGTTTTGGGAGCCATGGATCATTTAATAACCTGCCTCAGGTTCAATAATGGTAGCAGCTAGTGTCTGTACCCAGAACGTGCCCCCCAAACACAAGCCCAGCAAAATCAGCTACTGACCGTGGATTACTATATAACTCCTAAGAGGAAGCCCCAGGCTGGGCACAGGCATTGTCTGGTAAGAACCTGCACCAGAGTCCATTTCAAGAGGTCCCTGAACCAGTACACCTGGTGTCCAGCTTCAGACCACAACAGCGTACCACCTGGTTAGCTCCACAAGCAGCACATCCAAAGAAAGGTCTTGGCTGGCACCAGAAACTGCAGGAGCAAATCCCACTCTGTGAGATCAGACCCCACAGAGCAGCTCGTGTGCTGTGGTTATGACCAATCCTCACAGAGATACAACTTGAGGGTCACTGCCACCCACTGTTGTGCCAACAGCGATCAAGGCTCAGTTACTATAGGACAGTACAAATGAATAACACATGGGACACTCTTGGAGCACACAGCTAAGGAAATCAGGTAGATGGTGCCACCGGGCCCCACTGGACACTTACTACATTAAGGCCATCCTTCTAATACTGGGAGAAGTAGCAGATCTAATGTGTAGAAACAGAGAAGTAGCCAAGATGGAGAGGCAAAGAGACATGTCCCAAATAAAACAACAGGAGAAATCTCCAGAAAAAGAGAAAAATGAAATGAAAGCAAGCAATCTACCAGACATAGACTTTAAAACATTGGTTATAAGGAACTTAGGGGGAGAATGAATGAATTCAGTGAGAACTTCAAAAGAGATAGTAAGTATAAGTTCTTTATATATTTTGGATATCAAACCCTTGTCAAATGTATGACTCAACACCAGGAAGGCAAACAATCCAAGTAAAAAATGGGCAAAGGATCTGAACAGACACTTCTCCAAGGAGTCCCCATACAGAGGGCCCAGAGACATATGAAAATATGCTCAGCATCACTAGCCATCAGAGAGATGCAAATTAAAACCACCATGAGAGACCACCTGACACCGGTCAGAATGGCCATCATAAACAAATCAACAGACAAGTGTTGGAGAGGATTTGGAGAAAAGGGAACCCTAGTGCACTGTTGGTGGGAATGCAGACTGGCGCAGCCATTGTGGAAAACAGTATGAAATTTCCTCAAAAAACTGAAAATGGAACAGCTTTTTGATCCAGCAATTCCACTGCTAGGATTATACCCTAAGAGCCCTGAAACACCAATCGAAAGGAACCTATGCACCCCAATGTTCATAGCAGCACAATTTACAATAGCCAAGTGCTGGAAGCAACCTAAGTGCCCATCAGTAAATGAGTGGATCAAAAAACTGTAATACATGTACACAATGAAATACTATGCAGCAGAAAGAAAGAGGGAGGTCCATCACTTTACAAAAAAAAGTAAATTATAGGCCAATATTTCTGATTAACATGGATGCAAAAATCCTCAACAAAATATTAGCAAATTGAATTCAGCAATACATTAAAAAGATCATATACCATGATCAAATGGAATTTATTACTGAGATGCAAAATTGGTTCAATATCCACAAATCATTTAACATGTTCCATCACATAAACACAATGAAGGATAAATATCATACAATCAATAGATGCAGAAAGACATTAGCCAAAATCCAGTACCCATTAATAATAAAAACTGTCAGCAAAGTGGCAATAAAGGGAACATACCTCATCATAATAAAGGCCACATATGACAACATCATATTCAATGGAGAAAAGCTAACAGTGTTTTCTGTAAGATGAGAAACAAGACAAGGTTGTTCATTTTCACCACTTTTATTATTTTTTAAAAGATTTTATTTTTATTTTATTTTTTGAAGAGAAGGTAAGGGAAGGAGACAGAAATGGAGAGAAACATCAATGTGTGGTTGCCTCTTGCGCACCCCCTATTGGAGACCTGGCCCACAACCCAGGCATGTGCCCTGACTGGGAATTGAACCAGCGACCCTCTGGTTCACAGGCCGGAACTCAGTCTACTGAGCCACATCAGCCAGGGCCACTTTCACCACTTTTGTTCAAAATAGTTTTGGAAGTTTTAACAATCTCCCTACAAGAAGAAATAAAAGGAATCCAGAGTGGAAAGGGAGAAATAAAACTGTCATTATTTGCAGATAGCATGATATTATACGTAGAGAACCCTAAAGATTCCACCAATAAACTACTAGAACTGGTAAATGAACTTAGTAAAGTAGCAAGACACAAGAGAAATATTCAGAAATTAGTTACATAGTTGTAAATTTAACCAGGTAAGTGAAAGACCTGAACTTGGAAAATTATAAGACACTGAAAAAACAAATTGAAGAAGATACAGATAAATGAAAATATAGGAAGTATTAACTTCTTAAAAATGTCTATACTACCAAAAGCAATCTATAGATTCAATGCAATCTTTATCAATGCCAAAGACGTTTTTCATAGAACTAGAACAAAGAATCCTAAAATTTATATGGATGCACAAAAGACCCCAAATATCCACAGGAATCTTGAGAAAGAACATAGGGGAAAGTATCATACTACCTGATATCAAACTATACTACAAGCCTATAGTAATCAAAACAGCATGGTACTGGCATAAAAACAGACACACAGATCAATGAAACAGAAAAAAAGAAAAAAGAAAACCTCATGCCTATATGCTTAATTAATATATGACAAAGGAGGCAGGAACATACATGGTGTAAAGATAGTTTATTCAATGAATGGTGGAAAAATTGTACAGATAAATGTATAAAAGTGAAACTAGGCTACTAACTTACATCATACACAAGAATAAAGATGAAATGGATTAAAGATTTAAATGTAAGTCACAAAAAAATAAAAATCATAGAAAAGAAACATAGCCAATGAGTTGTCTGCCATTTTTCTTCCTTATATTTGTTCTGACATAGTTCCACATGTAAGGGTAACCAAAGAAAAAATAAACAGATGAGACTACATTAAACTAAAAAGTTTTTGGACAGCAAAGAGGACCATCAACAAAATGAAAAAATGACTACTCTATAGGAGAAGACATTCATCAATGATATATTCCAATGTGGGCTTTATATCCAAAATTTATAAGAACTAGTATAACTTACCACCAAATAAACAAACAATCTAATAAAAAATGGACAGAGGACCTGAATGGACATTTATTCAAAGAGGACATACAGATGGCCAAGAGACATATGAAAAGGTGCTCAACATTGCTAATTGTCAGAGCAATGCATATTAAAACCACAAGGAGATATCACATCAAATCTGTCAGAATGTATTTCTTAAGTAAATCAACAAACAAGTGTGGCAATAATGTGGAGGAAAGGAAGCCCTTGTGCACTGTCGATGGGATTGCAAATCATTGCAGCCATTATGGTAAATAGTATGGAGGATCCTTAAATAATTAAAAGTAGAATTACCTTATGATGCAGCAATTCTGCTTCTGGACATATATCTAAATAAATCCAAAACACTAATGCAGAACAATACAACCATGCCTATGTTCATTGCAGCATTATTTACAATAGCCAAGATATGAAAGTGACCCAAGTGTCCATCAACAGATAATTCAATAAAGAAGATATGGCACATATATAGAATGGAATATTAATTGGTTATAAAAGGAAATGGAATCTTACTATTTTTGAAAACATGCATAGACCTAAAGGGTATTATGCTAAGTGAAATAAGTTAGTCAGAGACAGACAAATACCATATGATTTCACTTGTAGGTGGAATTTAAAGATCAAAATAAACAAACAAACAAAACAGAAACAGATTCATAGATATAGAGAACAAACTGAAGGTGGCCAGATA
>VMDR010009812.1:0-32435 GCA_007922815.1 Macrotus californicus | reverse complement strand
AAAGGAGTGCCCTTCAGACTGTCAGCTGATTTCTCCAAAGAAACCTTGCAGGCAAGAAGGGGCTGGCAAGAAGTATTCCAAGTCATGAAAGGCAAGGACCTATATCCAAGATTACTCTATCCAGCCAAGCTATCATTTAGAATGGAAGGGCAGATAAAGTGCTTCCCAGATAAGGTCAGCTTAAAGGAGTTCATCATCACCAAGCCTTTATTATATGAAATGTTAAAGGGACTTATCTAAGAAAAAGAAGAAAAAAAATGGGAACAGTAAAATGACAACAAACTCACAGTTATTAACAACTGAACCTAAAACAGAAACAAAAAGAAACTAAGAAAACAATTAGAATGGGAACAGAATCACAGAAATGGAGATCACACAGAGGGTTATCATCAGGGAAGTGGGTGGAGAGAGAGGGGGAAAAGGTACAGAGAACAAGAAGCATAAATGGTAGGTAGAAGATAGACAGGGGGAGGTTAAGAATAGTATAGGAAATGTAGAAGCCAAAGAACTTGTATATGTGACCATGGACATGAACTAAAGAGGGAGAATGTGGGTGGGAGGGGGTGTGCAGGGTGGAAGAGAATAAAGGGGGGGAAATGGGACAACTGTAATGGCATAATCAATAAAATATATTTTATAAACAAACAAACAAACAAATAAATAAATAAATAAAAGAACAATGACACAGGACATTTGTCATCCAGACAGTCTCAGAAAAACCTAGACTATATAAAATCCATTAATATCAAAGAGAGTTCACTTTCAAAAGGCAAGAGAACTAACACACTTGAATCAATGAGCCCTTCAAAGACACAGTAGGGATGTGGTATCCTCCATCCCATGCAAAGAAAGCATCTGAGTCAGAGATATCCATTTGTTCATTCCTTCATTCATCCATCCAACAAAGGTTGGGGACTCCCAATGAGTCAGGCATCAGACAGGGTGCTAGGGTTATGATATGGTGGTGAACTTGGAAAACCAAATCCCTCATTTCATGAAACTCTTTTATTTCTTAGCCCTCTCAACTCTAAGCTTTCTGTTCTTAACTTCCTTCCCACCCCACAGCACCCCACTCTTAGCTGGCCCTGTACTGCAAAGGGAACATCTTGCTAAGGGTACGAATATGCCCTTCTCTCCCTGCCCCACCCACCTCGCCCTCAAGAGCCAAACCTTATATTTATAATTAACAAATATATTACTTCCAATGATTTGATAGCTCATCACCTCTCTGCCACGCTAGAGAAATTTCACTAGCTTCTTTGGAACCTAACTCAGAACCCCAGTCCCTGACCTTTGTAGTTTGAAAAGTTTAAGGAGAATGTCAGTGGAGAAAAACACAAGCTTTTAAATTCAAAACATTTCCACAGTGGTCTTTTCCAAAACTTCAATGCATGGGGAAAAAATAAAAAGGGAAATGGAAAAAAGAAAAAGGAAACTCTTGACTTTCAAAGATTCAAGAGACATAACAACCAAATGCAAAGTATGGATCTTGCTTGAATCTCGATCCAAAAACCCATTACATAAAAGACCTTATGAAGACAATTTAAAATTGGACTGCAGAGCAGGTATTACATGAGATAAAGGAATTATTTTTTACTTTGCTCAATGTGATCACTGTAGTGATATCAGAAAATGTCCTTTATTCTATAAAGACGAATATTGAACTGTTAATGGTGAAATAGTACATTGACTGGAATTCGCTTTAAAATACTATACCAAAAATAAAAGTGAATAAAATGTACCAAATATTAATAATTGTTAAATCTAAACAGCCTCACTATTCAATGGAACTTTCTGTAACAATGGAAATGTTTCTGTCTAAGCTGTATGACACAGTAGTCACAAGCCACATGTGACTTGTGACTGCTGAGCACGTGGAATGTGGCTAGTGTGAAAGAGAAACTAATTTTTATTTTATTTTATTTCAATTAATTTAAGTTTAAATAGCTCCTTGCAGCTAGTGCCTGTCATATGGGATAGTAAAGGTCTATGATGTCTATATGAGCTTTCATCTATTCTCTCTACTTTCATGAATATTTGAAGATTTTTATAATAAAAATGTATAAAACAACTTGAATAAAAAAACCACATTCTGTCCCTGGGTGACCATATAGCTTATTCTCCATCAGTTCTCTCATCTGTAAAATGGGTATTCTTTACAGAAAGGCCTGTGAGTTCCCCTGCTCTTGCTAGATATGCTCCCACCCAAGGAAAAAGGTTCCTCATCTGGCTAGTTCGCCTGTCAGCTCGAACAGCTGCACCTTAGCCAGCCTTCAGCCTAGTGGCATTCACTTCCCTACTAGCCTACAAAATTATTCAAACAATCCAATTACATCCTCCCACAAGAACCAGGGGTCATCTGACCCCCTTGTTATTGTGAAACCAGCCCCCCCTTGGCCCCTGCCTGTTCACTCTGTTCCTGAGTAAAAGGCCTGTGTGCCCCTGTAGGGCAGGTGATGTCCCCCTACCCTGGGCTGTGAGTATATGTGGCTAATAAACTGCTACCTCATCTGTCCAGTGCTATGTACTGTGTGTTTGGGCAATCTAATACTATTTAAGGTTGGAGATCTTCCCTCACCAATGGGCTGAATAGAAGGCAGTCAGAATACCCCTTACTGACTTGAGAAAGTATATTTGAGGATTACATGAAACACATACACAAAAGTGCTTTCTAAACATCAACGTATGAGCTAAATGCAAAAGATTATAAATCTTATTGTTGGTTTTGTTAATTCTCTGGCAACTGAGAAAGAACTGAGTATTATTGCTAACTGGTGGGTAAATACCTAGCCCAACTTTATTATTTACACCTAACATTTTTCATCATTAAACAGAATTATGTCATGCATTATGTTCTCTACACCATTTTTTAACTCCACAATAAATCATAAACATATTTTCACTGCTATTCAACCCCTTTCAAGAGCACTACAATGTTCCAATGAATAAGGATATCATAATTAATTTAACCAGTTTCCTAACTGATCTCACTCATTTCTGTCTCAGGCAAAGGGGTTCTTGCTCCCCACCCCACCCACCACAGAAATCAAGAGAGGAGGTAAAACAGATGCAAAAGAAGGGATTTACTGAAAACATGGAGGGAAAAGAGAGAAAGAGCTTGATGCATAAAGGGACACACACTAGTAAAGAATATGACTCTGGGAACGGCTGCCATGGTCTGGCTTATACACGGCTGGGCTCTTCACGCACACACAGAGTAGATTTCTTTGCTTTTCAGATTCCAGCCCTGAGCTGGTATCCACCCACAGGTGCAGAGTGGAGCTCTTTGCTCTCCGGCAACCCTTTGCTTTGTGGCCAGTGTCAACCAGTGCCAGAGTAGAGGGGAGCTCTTTGGGGAATGCCTGAAGAGAAACTTTATCTAGGAGAAAGAGAAAGTTATCTAGGAGAGGCTCAAAATGAAATAGAGAGGTATTAAACAGGAAGAGCATTCCCGTCTGTTTTGGTTTTTTTAAAGATTTTATTTGTTTTTTTTAGAGAGAGGTGAAGAGAGGGAGAAAGAAAGGGAGAGAAACATCGTCAGTTGGTTGCCTCTCACACACCCCCAACCAGGGACCTAGCCCACAACCCACGCATGTGCCCTGGTGGGGAAGCAAGCTGGGAATCTTTTGGTTCACAGGCCGATGCTCAACACACTGAGACATACCAGCCAGAGCCCCATCAGTTTGAAAAAAGCTCAGCCTTGTCCTAACCTGTGTGGCTCAGTTGGTGGGGCGTTGTCCTGCAAAGCAAAAAGGTCACTGGTTCAATTCCCAGTCAGGGCACAGGCCTGGGTTGCAGGTTTGGTCCCAGCTGGAGCATGTACAAGAGGCAACCAACTGATGTTTCTCTCTCCCTTCTTCTCTCTGAAAGCAATGAAAAAAATGTCCTCGGGTTAGGGGGGCAAAAAAAGCTCAGCCTGTCTCATTTCCAGGATTTTCAATACTATCTAAGTGCTGCTGACAAATGAATTTCTGTCTCTAGCCTGTTTATCTCTAAGTTTGAGGTTTGTATAACTCGTCTGCTTGGCCTCTCCAATTCGATGTGTCATAGTCATCACAAATTTAATGAGCCCCAAACAAAGCCCCTGACTCATGCAGTTTCTTCTATCTACCTTTGGACCAGTTTTTTCAGCCAACTGTTTTCCTTCATTAATAAGTTAAATGAAACTCTCACATGAGTTCACTATGCATTTGGATGAGAACTGTGCTTTTTAACATTTGGAGAATTACATGTTAATGATCATCATAGAGATGTGGTCATTACCACCCTTCTATATATTATTTTTTGGATTATTTCTGGAAAGGAAGGATAAACAGGCTAAAGGTATTTACTACCAGAAAGAGACTCAGAAGACCTTATTTCTAAAATGCTCTTAGCAGGATGTACCTGGCTTGTCTAGATTGCTTATTGTCAGTAATCTGGGATGTGTGAGGAACGACTGTCTATAGAACAGGAGGTAATCACGCAGGCATGTCTGTCTGTGTAATTAATGGAGGATAAAACTGAGAAACCATGAAGTCAAAATTGCATCCTCTGAGGACAATGATCCATAGCCATCACTGGGGACTCACTGATTAATCCAGAGCAAATTCAGAACACTTAGAAATCCACAACTGACAGGTTTGGGCTCTCCTCTAAAGGAATGAGTGTCTGTGCCTGCGTCTTGCTTATAATTTTTAGGGTTAGTGTTAGATTAGATGTATGATTCACAGGAGTCTGATTTGACACATTAATTCTTCGTGCTAATAGCCATTCCTTAAGAAAATTTCCTAAAAGTAAAAAATACATGAAATTTTGAAAGTGAAAGAAAACTTTTGAAATTGAAATCGATTTTTTGGAAACTGAAATTTTGAAAGTAAAAGAGAAGGTATGCTCTCTTAAAATTCTCGCCCATATTGTCCGTTGCCCTCCCTTACCCACTTTCAATCACACGACAAACACCCCTCACACACCTACCCACACCAGCTCTGGGCCCAGTATTACCTTTGCCACTGTGATCAGTGGGAAACAAAGGCATCTCATTTCTGGAGTCAGTGTGATTGGACGGTCTGGGGAAAAGAAATCAGCCAAGTGCCCCAGGCTTGGATGCCACTTCCTTGGAAGGGGTCAGAAAAGCAGCATATCAACTGTCTATCAGCCATATCCCCTTATACCTACCTTCCCAAAGGACCTCACTGTAGGCACTGCCAGCTGCCCGTTTCGGCCATTCCTGGCAACAACTCTTGGAGGAACCAGACTTTCAACAAGAGTGGAAGACTTTGAGCCAAGTGGAAGAGTCCCATGTGCAGCAGGCGCCACAACACTGGAAGAGAGGCTGAAGCCCTGGTTTTTGCTTTCTCGGGAACACCATTTCACTTCTTTGGGACTTTAGGGACTATAGGTCAGAAATAAAATGAACTTCAGACAATTCTGCCAACTCTCCAATTTTGTAGATGAGGAAACTAAGGCTCAGCATGTAAGGTTCGTCTTTTCTTCATTCAACTAGTGTTTGCCCAGTAGGTAATGAATTCAGCGTCAGGCATTGAGCTAGGAGATCGGGACAGAGAAGGAAACTAGACAGGCTTGTTCCTGACCTCGTAGAATTTATAGTCTAGCATTGGGTGTAGAAAGGGGAACTTAACATAATTTGGGGTCAGGAAACACTTGGAGAATATAATAAATGCAATTCTCAAAAAAAATTAAGTTCAGTGTTTGTACATCCACATACCCATATATCAACACAATTCAGCCTATAAATTCTGGTAAATTCACTGACTTCTAAAAGCACATCCATGGATCCCCAATTTCAAAAGTGTTCATTAACCCAAAAAGCACTGTCATTGCAGTAAGCCATCTTATTTTGAATTCTTTACACCAACCCATCAAATAAGAATTGATTGTCTCATTTTACAGAGAAAGAAGCCAACAGGCCACAGACTTCACATGCTCAGATCACATTGCAGACCATGTTACATTCAGTAGGTACTTTGAGTGCAAGTGACAGACATTGGCTCTGTCAAGCTCATGAAGGAAAGGAAAGGAGAGGACATCAGGTAACTGGAAGAACCAGAAAGAAGGCTATGGAACTGGGATCCAAACAGTAGGAATCAAGGCGGCTCTGCCTTCTACTTTTCCTCCCCAGTCTTTGTAGTGCTGTTATTTAAAAAAAAAAAAGACAGCAGGACCAAAATGGAGTCACTTACGCTAAGCCCCACATCACCAAACCAAGACTTAATTACAGTTTCAGCTTTCCTAGAAATGGAATCTTAAACCAGTCAATCAGGAATCACCTGATCAGCATTAGTTAACTAATCTGCCTGATAAACTCCTGCCATGCCCCCACACAGTGATCTGCCAGTAACCAACCTGTTTTTGGTAGTATAACCTCCTTGTTTCTATTCCCTTCGGCCTATAAAAGTTTTTAATTTTGTGCAGCTCCTGGGAATACCTTTCTAAGTGCTAGAATAGATGCTACGTGCTTCACATCAACTTTTGCACAAATAAACTGCTATCATTTGTAATATGCCTCAGTTTATCTTTTAACACTGTCCTCAAAATTTAGAGCCCTGAGCCACTGACAAAAACTTTCAAGCCTTAGGCAGGGTCCTCTGAAACCTCTTCTCAGCTAGGCCTTGACCTTTGGGGTTCCTTGTGTATCCAGTTTTAGTAACTCCTGTCAAGTCAGATTAGCTAGAATCCATACCCTCAATACCTGATCAAATTCCTTAGCTGCCACCATCTCCTGGGGATTATCTGATCACCTTGGGCTGCCTTCAGCAAGAATCTGCTTAGGTCAGTTTAGCAAGAATCACCCTACCTTCTTAGTAATTTTCCATTTACTCACCACCAGCACCACCACCAGCACACCACCACCATCCTGCTCCTTGGCTACAAATTCCCCACTTTTTGTCTTGGAGTTGGAGTTTCTCTTGGAGTTGAGCTCAATCTCTTTCTCCTACTGCAAACTCTCATTGCAGTAGTTACTTGAGGAAAGTCTTTGTTACTGTTATTTAACAAGCGTCAGAATTCTTTAACACCCTGCAGCAGATTCCCGTGGGGTGGGTCATGTGCCCACATGTGGCCAAAGGACAGTGCACACAAGGCTGTGTACTACGGGGAGTCTGAAAGTGTGATGCACTGACTAAATACAATGTAGGGAGGTCCAAAATACTAACAAATACATAGTAAAAAATGGCCTGTGTAGAATCATGGTTGGGAGTAAATCCACCCAGGGTATCTCTGCCCTCCTTTCCATTCTCTGATTTGAACAAAAGTCAGGCTTATTGCTAATTAATCAACATTTCGAATTGATGCTTCTCTCTACCCTAAAATTGTGATTCAATTATCTTAACGATGTGCTAGGAATTTTGAGCCATCTCTGACCTGTGAGCTCTCAGAAAGTAAAGCCAAATGGAATCTTAGGCTGTGTCCCAGGCCTTGGATGAGTCTAATGGGTGTAAAGATGTCATGAAAGGATGTAGTTTTGCCTTCCCAGCATCAGCCTCTCCTTCTGATAACAACATCCTGATTTTCCCCTGCCATGTCCCCAAGACAGAGAATAACACTGAGGGTTGACCAACCAGAAATAATCAGCATTAGTCTCAGGACTAAAATTATTTGGGAAATATGAATTTTTTTTTTTTTTTGCTGGATTTGCTAGCCTGGAAGACAAAGATTCAGGCTAGTAGTTCTTTCATCACTCAAGAACCTAGATCCAGCCATGCCTGAAGCTTGCTAAACTTTCAATTAGGTCATTTGATGCTATTTTTCTGTGTGTCCTTTGAATAACAGGTTTATTACTTGCAACCCCACAAAATTTTTATATTCTTTATATAGTATATGCTAATATAAAGGTGTTCCACCATGTCTAATCAGGCAGTGATACCAATGACTTTTGGTGTGATAGTAAAGGTGTTTTGTTTTGTTTTTTAATTAACCACATAATATCACATATACACAGAGTAGGAGGAAAAACACAAGGCAGCGAAATGATAAAGGTAACCATATTTATCTCCTATTTTACTATATTCCTGTTCTATCCCTCTCTAGTTCTAGGCTCCTTTTCTTAGGCACCTGGCTTTTATCAGGATGCTGCGTTATCACTCACAGCTTTGAACCATGAGAATACACCACCTATTGAAAATAAACTAAAGCCCTGGCTGGTGTGGCTCAGTAGATTGAGTGTCATCCTATGAACCGAAAGGTCTCTGGTTCCTGGTCAGGGCACATGCCTGGGTTGCGGACCAGGTCCCCAGGTGGGGGGATGTGAGAGGCAACGTATCATTGTATCTCTTGCACATTGCTGTTTCTCTACCTTCCCTTCTCCCTCCCTTCTCCTCTCTCTAAAAGTAAATAAATAAAATCTTTAAAAACAAAATTAAAAAGGAACAAAATTAAATAACTGAGCACTTAAATGTATTTTTGTCACTAAAGTGGTTTATATTTTAAGAGACACCATGAAAGAAAGCAATGCATAACACAATGGAACAAAGTAATAATGGTGGCATTTTGGGTGTTCATCTAATGTGATGAACTGAATGTCTATGCTCCCACCACTTCATGTGTTGGGATCCTTACCCCCACTGTAATGATATTAGGAGGTGAGCCTTTGGGAGGTGATTAGGTCATGAGGGTGGAACCCTTATAAATGGGATCCATACCCTCATAAAAGAGACCCCAGAGAGCTCCTTTTCTCTTTTCCACCATGTGAGGACATGGCAGGAAGACACCATCTTTGAAAAAGAAAGAGGGTCCTCACGAGACACCAAATCTGCCAGCACCTTAACCTTGAACTCTCCAGCTTCCAGGCCTGTGAAGGAAAAAAAAGCCCCCCAGTCTACGGTATTTTTGTTATAGCAGACCAAATGGACTAAGACATCTAATTTAGACTTATTGAGCATCTACCATGTGCCAGACAAGATGCTATGACACAAAAGTACGCAAGGGTTTTCTTCCCTCAGAGAGTTGGCAGGCAACTTCAGGGAACAGATAAGTAAATAGACTGTTGCTTAGCAGAATGCTATTAAGATGATGCTGTGACAACATTCTTCGGACACCTACCCTCGGGGGGAGGGAGACAGCCACAGGCGAGGCTTCCTCTAGGCCTTTGCACATTCTTTCTAGCCCTAGCACAGCATCTGGCACACAGTGATTGCCCTGAAAATATTTACTGTGTAATGGACAAGCTGGTATGAACCTTGGGCTTCTAGGGGCTGTGCACCTGCCTCTTTTGGTGGTGCTCCCAGGGCTTTCTCCAAAGAGCACTCCGTCAGGCCAGACAGTGTTTCCTCAGCCTCAGAGGGGCCAGTCTGCCATCTTTGCTTAGCCTGCTGTCTCTCCTTTGCTCATTAACATCCTATTTTCGGATGATAGGCTTTGACTCCCAACAATTAGTCAGTAGAGTTTTGCATAAGATAAACCGACACAGGGATGTTTTAGGGCAAGACTCAGGTGCTGGATGTTACAGTGTATGATTTTGAAGGCCTGAAGAGTGCGGGTTGGGGTGAGCTGGGGTGTGCTCCAGGCCCGGCCATAGCTCCCTAGAACAATTCCAGAGGAAGCTGAAAAGGCAGAGACATTGGCCAGCAACCCGCTAATTGTGTTTATCATGGGCCAGGAGCACCCAGTGCTGATCCAGCCTGCAGCACCCTGACATCCAAGAACAAATCCCACACGTTAAAAAGGGCACGCGTGAGTATTGTCAACCGAGCAGAGCAGAGATAAAATGGAGTTGTAGGCAGAGAGGGGAAAGGCTCAGAGAGATGAAAAGCAGGAAACACTCATGGAACTGGACGGTGGTTCCAGGTGTACAAGGGGTGTGTGTGTGTGCTCACTCTTCATGCCCCAGTCAAGGCAGAATTCCCCAGCCGGCACAGTGGGTGTGACACCTGTGACCCATAATACTGTAGGCATCATGTTTTAACTTTATTTTTAAATTAGAAGAAACAAATGAATATGACAATAATTTCTCCAAGCTTGAATTGTATTCCCTTTATGTTTTATACCAACACAGCTGTAAAATATGATTTTGTATCTGTTTATGGAGAAAGGGATCTATGATAGCAAAAAATGCCTGCAGTCCATAAACTCCTAACATGGCCATGGCCCCAGTGTCTGAAACAGCACA
Source organism: Macrotus californicus (assembly GCA_007922815.1). Taxonomy (NCBI): domain Eukaryota; kingdom Metazoa; phylum Chordata; class Mammalia; order Chiroptera; family Phyllostomidae; genus Macrotus; species Macrotus californicus. The sequence goes on along the minus strand of VMDR010009812.1, from coordinate 22,330 downwards.
CAAGTGGGCATTCAAAAACTGCTGCATGAATGAATGAATTGAAAGTGCTCCTGTTGATCAGAATGGATGTCGAGTGTTTGGTGGACATGAGCCAGATTGCAGATGCTCTCCACTGCTGGTTGGTTAAAGAGCTTGGACATTATCTGAGGGAAACAAGAAGTCATGAGATGTGAATGACATTCAGGTTGGAGTTTGGGAAAGGCCCTTCTGGCTGTTCTGGTGGAAGGGAGAGGCGGGAGGCAGGGTAAGTACTGAGGGGAAAGCAAGAGAGGCACATAAGGGGCAGGAGATCCTCCTGGTAAGACACCACTCTCAGCCAGGGCAGCACCTAAACTTCTGCCAGCACTTGGACAATTTGGGATAGCAAGTTCCCGAGGCATCAGAGAACCTCCAATCATGGGATTAAAAGGTCCCTCCCTTTCCTTTCATCTCCCAATGCTGCTTGTTACATCAAGGAGAAAGACTGGCCTTTAAACCCTCTCTAATCCTGGCTAATGTCCTTTTGTAACAGTAAGAACAGAACCAAGGTCTTCAGGAGCAACTGTGTCTGGTTATTATCTGATGATACTGTTTTTGTTTTCATTGTGTTTACTTGCAAGCCATCTTCCAATTACAGCAAGCAATCCTGGATTTTCCATTTATCACAGTGATATCAAGTTTCTTGCTAAAAGAATCATCTCAGTAAGTGAATAAAAGGACAAGTAGATTAATAACAACATTAGGAAAGCAATAGTAGAGATTATAGACAGATAATACTAAAATAAAACTCAGGTGGCACTCTTTTAAATGGCTGGAGTTTGGGAAACATTGTTTCATTCTATACAAGAGGTAAAACCTGACACCCTACATTATTTCATTCTCCACCCCACCAATTGTTCCAGAAATACTTTCTGTGCACATACAACTGCAGGCCTTGGCCCTGGCCAGATAGCTCAGTCAGAACACCATCCTGATACAACTCTAAGGTCATGGGTTCAATCCCCGGTCAGTCAGGGCACATACAAGAAGCAACCAATGAATGCATAAATACGTGGACAATAAATCTCCATCTCTCTCTCTCTCTCTCTCTCTCTCTCTCTCTCTCTCCCTGCTCCCCTCTCTCATTTCAGCTCTCTTTCTAAAATAAAAACAATTAAAAATTTAGAAAGAAATTGCAGACCTTGGAGCAGAAAGCAGGCACTTCCGAGAGAGGCCCCGGCACTGACTCGAGGTTCTGGAACGATTTGTACTCCTGCTTCCACCTCCCCTCCTCCTCTGCAGTGAGACAGTGGACATAACAAGCCAGAACGACATCAATAACTGTGAGGGGTCACAGTTTGAGCTCTCTTGCATGCTAATAAGCTAGCCTACTACAGTTTTATGGATGCTGGTAAACAGAAACGAGATGCTTGGGTCAGAACAAAAAGATGGTTTATTATTCACAGCAGTAGCCAGAGTATCAGCATTTTTGGTGCCAGTTACCCCAGTTCCCACAAGGCAACAGGAAAAGGGTCAAGTAACAACTGCACCCACACAGTGAGTAGCAACATAGGAGAGGACACTTGAGCTTAGAAAACGTGAATCTTTTATTATGGACCATAAGCAAGCCAGCCCTTTGCTCCAGAGAGATGCATTATCTTCATTGTGTTGGACAGTAAGCATGCCTGCCCTCTGACCTGGCACCATCTCTATCTTCTAAAGCTGTTCATTAAACAAACATCCTTGAAAAGTTCAGAATAAAATACAGTTAGTGCCTTGCTTGATAAGGTATAAAGAGGAGACCCATGAGGAAGTCTCCCAGTAGCCAGCCGCTCATACTTCATGGTTTGAACTGCCCTCCAAGGTCGGCCCTGCATAGCACAGTGGAGAGTTGGTAGCCAGTCAGACATAGTTAACATCTACTGAAAACTTCCCAGGCCTTTCAGGTGTGTTATTCCATTGTATTAATTCCTTCAGGTAAATATTACTCCCATCTTACAGATGAAGAAGCTGAGGCTCAAATGGTGAATACATTGTCCAAGATCATGCAGTTAGAAGTGGGAAGGCTATGATTTAAACCCTGGTTGGTCTGACGTCAGGTTACTAGTGGCCCTCTCTATGCAAACACTCCTCATCCAATTAAAGTTAGATAGCCGGGAATACTTCTACTTGCTTTTCACCCACTATACTCTCTGAACTGCATTTGCAAAGGCAAGACCGGTCCAGAGAAAGGCTCTGCTGTATTCTAGCTGGACCCTGGGCCAGCCCAGGTAGTGATCCAATAATCTACCTCATCTCTTCATGGACCTTGACTCCTAGAAGGTCAAGGTTCTAGAAGAGCCATAGCCACTCTACTATCCCTGGCGCCAGGGATGGCTTTTCTTTGGTTCAAGAGCAAGGAAAAGACCTAGGTGGGAGCTGACTACTAGGGTCATAACCAGGGGCAGGCAGAGAAGCTGAGGTATATGGTTGCCTAGCACCTGAGTGAATAAATGAGGCTGACTCAATGAGTCACCAACAAAAACACTTAAATATAGGAAGAGGAAATAAGATTAATGATGACAAAGTTTCACTCAATCACTACATACTAATTATGATTGTCTGTTACCCTAACATTCATTTTCTTTCCCAGAAATATTAGCTCCACTTCACAGATCAAGAGACTGCTGCACTGAAACAGGGCCTAAGAGGATAGAACAAGTTGGTCATAGAACAAGCGGTAGACTCTGGGTCCTCCCACCTCCTTTCAAGCTCTGTCCAACACACTTTGCTGCATGGCAGAGAGAGCCCTAAATACAAATCATCGAGGGCAAAAAGCATGCCTACAAGTCAATGGCAACAGCTCATATGGGATATAGAGCCATTATTTCATCTCTGAGGCAATCAATGGATCAACCCTCATGGGGCCTGCTCAGCCCCACAGAGACTTCTTCGGCCAATGCTTCTTACTCCAAGGACTTGCTGTTAGGTAACAGGGGGGGGCTAAGAAATGACCTGGAGCCAGAAAAGTCCATTTAAGGGCTTTTATCAGAGTGGAGACACTGCAATCAGGCAGGCTGAGTCCGAACAGACTGCAGCCCCAAGCGAAGGAGTAGAGGGGTTTTTAAGGATGTGAGTAGACCTCCAGGAGTGTGAGTCATCTTGCTGGTCTGTTCCAGATGTCCAGGGTGTAGGTGTTTGTGAAACAACAATGTCCTCTGGTAAGGGATGATTGGTTTAGCGACAGAAAGTCTGGGAGATTTATGGGCCTTGTTTCTGGGAAGGCTCAAGGGAGAGGAGAAGGGGCAGTGGGGGCTCAACCAGTTTCCAGCAGGATGCCGGTGGCCATGCCTCAGTTGCCTCTGATAATAGGGATCCTCGTGGTCAGGTTCATATCCCGTGATGCATACCCTCTTTGTATCAGCAAAGGCAGTGACTCAGGTTCTCCAAGCCTCAGGGCATTCTAACACTTGCTAGCACCCAGACAAGAATCTGTATCTTCCAGGATATCTCATAATCATAAACTATCACCAAGGGGCTGAATACTGTGGCTTCACCAAGCTTGGAGCTGCCTTGCTGCTGCCACCCACTGAGCCTAGTGGGGCAAAGTTTTACAGGCAGCACTTAAGGTGAATATCACATGCAGATAGAATTATCCTAGAAGGCTCCCCTTGGAGACTGCCAGTTTTAATTAGGTCCAGCCCAGCCAGCATTGCTGTACCTCCAGTAAAGGGAGACATCACTCATTCCCTTGCTGTGGCATTAGATAAGATGTTTGAGCTACATTTAGGGGTCAGGTTACACCTTAAAAAAAAAAAAAAAGAAAGAAAACTTCCTCTCTTTAACACATAGCAATCTGCTCACACCATGAGAGCTGTGCTGGGCCTGAGGTAGCCCAGGAGACCAGTGGCCACAGCCCCCCACTGTGTGATCGCCCCAGAGCAGATTCCGGAGTGAGGGCGGGTGCCCCACACTGTTTCAAACTCTCTCCTTCCTTTTCTCCCTTCCTCTCTTCCTCTGAACGAGTACAGCCAAATGTATGCCATTTGCATCTAGGAGATGACTTCACCACAGTCAACAGAACGCGGTCTTTGGAGTAGTCAGCCCCGGGCTCAAATCCCAACTCTTACACTTCCTTGCTGTGAAGCCTTAGAAAACGACTTTGCCTCCTTCCATAACTCTCTTGCTCTTTGTTCCTGTGTGCTTTGGGATACAAAACCCAGTTGTTTTGCATGCTCTTTGGAACTCCTTTCTCTTTTCTAGAATGGATGCTTCTGGATTCATGAATCACTAGTAAGTATCATTTAGAGCCAAAAATGTAGTGTCTGTGAAATTTTTTTTTAAATAATAATAATGCCTTGAAGTCAAAAGAATGCAAAGTTATTTTCTAGAGGATCTAGTTGCTTTTGCAGGGGCTTAGAATATGCTATCCCCCAAAATATGCAACTTTGGCATATTATTTTGAATTAAAGGTATTCAAGAAATAGCCAATCCAAAAAAAGAGACATTCTGACACTCCTTTGTCCCCCTGAAAACAGGAGATAAATCTCTCAGGTGATAGGTGCCTTCCCTGTACCAGGAGAATAGAAGGCATCCTTAACACCAGACACAGGAAATTCAGGGATAAGAAGGCTGTACAAACCATTTTACTACTCCTAGTTCAAACCCCCTGGTCTTATCAATTCTTCACAAACTGTTTGTCTAAACGGTATAAAAACTCCCTGCTTTGGTCACTTCTTTAGTTTCCTATTTTTGTGGAGCTCCCATACTAACCTCCTGTGTAACTGATTTGTTTTTCTCCTATTAATCTGTCTTTTTAGTACAGGGTGTCTCTGCCAAGAATCCAGTCAGACAGAGGGAAACTTATCTTTTCTCCCCTCCACTTTCTGCAAATAGATCGGGGAAAGTGACTAGAGTCCCTCTTCTTCATTTTTCAACTCTGTGAGTGGCTGTGAACTCTGCCTGTCACTTACTTTTTGGAGATTTGCACCAAGATCTGGCATCTTTGTCTTGAGGTTACCACCAAGCAGGTCCTACCTGTCAGTCTTTTCTCTGAACACTAGGCTCCCCTTGAGGGGTTTCCTCTCAAACCCCTGTGATGTGTCTTCTATGCCTTGGGCCGTTTTTCAGAGCTTACATTCTGTCTGACTGCCTACAACAGAAGTAGAAGGGACTTGGGACCCCTGGGGGCAGAGGCTGGGAAATGAGGCCTCTTATCCAGCTTAAGAAGGCCAGAAGTGGTATCCTCCCAACACTTGCTAAAGGGCTTTTTACTTTTCTTCTGCTTTGAATTACATTATAAAAGATTTCCTGTTACCATGACTAGCTAGACTGCAGACTCAAGAAACAGGGAGAAGGCTGTGGGTGGAAAAGGAATTCAAAGCTTTCTGCCTCATTCTATCTCACAGAACTCCTGGCACATACAACAGTGGTTGCCTTAAACAGATTTGTGCTTTGAGCCGGTCGTCATGCTAAGAAACTCCATGTGGTCAGGCATGGCAGTGATGCTTTGAAATTGATTCTATTCCTACTCCCCTTTTTTATGAATGAGGCAAAGTGAGGCTCAGAGGCTAAGTGACATCCTTCTAATCACAGAGTTAAAATATGTTTCTGACCCAGTTCTCAAAACCAGACTGCCTGAGGTGAAACCTTATATTCCATTAAAGCATAATTCTCAAAAACAATTTTTAAAAATTCTCATTCGACTGATGCTGGAGGAACGAGTCCCTAGGGGAGACTCGAGGGTTCTTGGCTTCTCAAATACAAGAATTCAAGATGAAAACCAATTAAATACCTAGGAATAAACCTAACCAAAGATGTAAAAGACCTGGACATGGAAAATTATAAGATACTGAAGAAAGAAATTGAAGAAGAAACAAATAAATGGAAGCACATACTGTGTTCATGGACGGGAAGAATTAACATCATTAAAATGTCCATACTACCCAAAGCGATCTATAGATTCAACACAGTTCCTGTCCAGATTGCAACGATATATTTCACAGAACTAAGAACAAATATTTCAAAAATGTATATGAAACCACAAAAGGCCCTGCATAGTGACAGTGAGAAAGAACAAAGCTGGAGGAATCACGTTACCTAGTATCAAACTACACTACAAAGCCATAGTAGTCAAAACAGCCTGGTACTGGCATGAAAACAGACATATAGATTGATGGAACAGAATAGAGAGCCCAGAAATAAACCTACATCTTATAGTCAATTAATATTCAACAGACAAAGCAAGCACATACAATGGGCTAAAGATGGTTTATTTGATAAATGATGTTGGGAAAATTGGGCAGATACATGCAGAAAAAGGAAACTCAGCCACCTTCTTATACCACACACAAGAATAAATTCAAAATGGATCAAAGACTTAAATGTTAGACTCAAAATCATAAAAATCCCTGAAGAAAACATGGGCAGCAAAATCTCAGATATTGCTCATAGACTTTTTTTTTATTGGCTATATCTCCACAGGCAGGGGAAACAAAAGAGAAAATTAACAAATGGGACTACATTGAACTAAAGAGTTTTTGCACAGCAGAGTGTTACGGAAGAAACACCCAAAAACTCGGTTCTTCTTGCCAATGCGGTAAAGAATTAGAGATCAGCAAGTCTATTATCATGCAAGCAGGGTTTATTGGTGATATATTCTCATGGAAGAGAACCAGCCTTGCTGAGAAAGGCAAGAGCAAGGATGACAAGGGCAGGGGTGGCAACAGCTAGAGAGAGAGGCTTTGTTCTGAGAATTTATATAGTTGGTGGGATGGGGGAGGGTGAAGAAGTTACATATTGACAGGTAAAGGTGGTGCTAACTTTCCCGGAGGGGGTCAAGTTGTGAATACCCACAGGTGTTAATGGGCTTCTTCCTTCAGGCACTATGGGCCCTTTCTGGTATTTCAAACCCTAGGATGAAAGCACAGTTTCAAAGGCTTTCTCTGTCAGAAAAGATACACAGAAGTTCAAGGACTGCAGAGTCAGTGGGCGGGACATGTATCCCTCCTTCACCCTGCCTTGTTTGCTATCTGTCCTATCTAACAAAAGGAAAACATGAACAAAATAAAAAGACAACCCACAGAATGGGAGAACATATTCACCAACACAACTGATAAGGGGTTCATATCCAAAATTTATAAAGAACTTACAAAACTCAGCACCAAAAAAACAAACAATCCAATTAAAAAAATAAGCAAAGGACCTGAATAGACACTTCTCCAAAGGGTACGTACAGATGGCCAATAGACATGTGAAAAGATGCTCAACATCACTAATCATCAGAAAAATGCAAATTAAAACCACAATGAGATACCGTCTTACACCTGTCAGAATGGCCATCATCAATAAATCAACAAACAACAAGTGCTGGCAAGAATGTGGAGAAAAGAGGACCCCTAGCACTGTTGGTGGGAAAGCAGACTTGTGCAGCCACTGAGGAAAGTAGTGTGGAGATACCTCAAAAATTAAAAATGGATCTGCCTTTTAACCCAGTGATCCCACTTCTGGAAATATATCCAAAGGAATCCAAAACACTAATTCGAAAGAACATAAGCACCCCTATGTTCATTGCAGCGTTATTTACAATCGCCAAGATATGGAAGCAGCCCAAGTGTCCATCAGTAGATGAGTGGACAAAATAACTATGGGACATTTACATAATGGAATTCTACTTGGCTGTAAAAAAGAAAAAAAAAATTACCCTTTGAAACAGTATGGATGGACCTGAGAACATCATGCTAAGTGAAACAAGCCAGTCAGAGAGAGACAAATACCATATGATCTCACTCTTACGTGGAATCTAATGAACAAACTGAACTAACAAGCAAAATAGATCAGATGGCAGCTAGTGGGAGTGGGGGGTTAGTGGTTGGAGAGAGTGAGCAAAAAGGAAAAAGACTCACAGGAATGGACCACAATGTGGTGATTGCTGGCGGGGAGAGGGTATTAGGGGACTAAATGGTAATGGGGAAACATTTTTTTAAAAAAGATGCAAATCAGACAAGAAGTTGAAGCGAAAGCAAATTTATTGAGCAGAGGATACGCAAGGAAATCCACTCCACAGATAGATTAGCAGACTCTCCTCACAAGAGAAGAAAGAGAAACCCCCCAACCATCTCCAGAGGTTGAGCTTATATCTGTTTGTAGTTTCTATTGACTTATGAAACATCCAAACCTGTGAGAATTTTTATGAGTTTATTTGAGGCAAACTGAAGATAACTGCCAGGAAGCAAAATCTCAACGCATTGAGAAAATGCTCTGGAAAAGGGCAGTTTTACCACTTATTTGATACATCAGAATCAAAGGAGAACACATAAGGGGGTTACATGAAATTCATTGGTGATAGATTACTTATGGAGGCAAGAGAAAGCAAAGTGGAAATCCCTGGTATTGGATAAAGGGTAAATTGAAGAGATAAATCCTTGTTTTACCTAGGTGGGTACAGAATAGATAACGAAACAATGAACACGATAACAATAACAATAAGGGGCTTTGTGATATCTGCAACGGTGTTGTGATTGCGTTGAGAGGTCTGGAGAGAGGAAATTACCCTGGCATTTCAAAGGTAGCAAAAAGATAATAGGCAGACTCTGTTAAGGTAAAGACTGATCTTTGTCTGAGTAGATACAAGCCTAGGACAGGATCACACCCCCATGACTCGATTTAGTTAGAAAATTTTCACTTCAGATCATCCTCTGTGTTTACTTTAGGTCTCTGAGTTTGTAAGTCCCACCACATAGGCCTCTCCTGAGCTTGCCCGATTTAGTACGTAGCCCCCTTTATGTTCACATTTCTATGGAAAATTGTTGGTAAGGGGAAACAGAGTGGAATAAAAGTTGGGAATAACTAACCTTTACAAGGTATGTTTTCTGATCTGTTTTCCTTTTATGGTATGGATAAATAATAAGGTATGGGTGAGTACCTGTTAATAAATCTTTGCAGGAATTTTCTTTGTTCCAAAGGCTCCTTGTGGTCTGCTTGCATCTCGGATCAGCCAAGTTCTGTGTCAGGCAGCACATAGCAGACCCCTGACTTAACTCTGTTTGACTTTAATTAATTTATGTAGCTGTCATGCCCCTCTCCTATATTATAACTAGATATTATGTGTGTGTCTGAGTCTTCTTTAACTCATTTATAAGGGAAAAATAATGAAAAGGCTATGTCATCACACCTTACTAGTTTAATAGAATTGTAAGATGCCTGGACCCTTATCAATTGTGCAAATAGAGTTACATGCCCCTAGAGAGACAATAAATCTTTAGATGGGCTTGTTTAAAAAATGTTTTCGCAAGTTGTAATCATCATTTTACCTTATTTCCAAGTTTCAGATGAATCTGTTGACAGGAGAGACCTGGCTCTTCTTGCTGAGGCATGTAACGAATTACAGATCAGCAAATCTATTAGCGTGTAGTCAGTTTATTAGTGATCCGTTCCCATGGAAGAAAACGGAACTACACAGAGTGAGAAGTGAAAGGCAAAGTTTCAGGACAACACAGGGCAGCAAAAGTAAGAGCAGCTGAAGACCAGGGTGGCAAGCCCCTGGGGTGGCCTGAGGCCAGGTGGCCAAGAGCCAAGAGCCAAGAGCGCCAAGAGTGCTCCAAGCCCCCGGGAGAGAGAGCCCTTTGTTCTGAGGACTTATATAGTTGGTGGGATAGGAGAAAAAGTTACATATTGATTAACGGGTAAATGTGGTGCCAGCTTTCCTGAGGGAATGTGACTACCCAAACTTAGGTATGTGTGGGGGTCTGTTAGTCGGAATCCTTATCTTGCTCTAGACTCCATTTGTTCATCTTGTTGTAAAATAGATATGTAACAGGAGGCAGTTAATTAAAATTGGGGCACTTTCCAAAGTTATTTATGGGCTCTTTCTGTAAGCATCAGGGACTCCCTCATAAAACAGATAGTGACCAGAGGTAGACAATTAACCAAAGTTGTTTTATGGGCTACTTCTTTGGGCACCATGGACCCTCTCCCACATTCCAGGCCTTGGGATGAAAGCAGAGTTTCAAGGCTTTCTTTCCCAGATAGTGGAAATGCTACATAGAATTTCCAGGACTTCCCTTCTTTCTTGGTAACACAGTGTTTCTTGTGATACTGGAACTCCTGGCAGTATTATCAGACCAGGCTCAGGACTGCTGAGTTAGCGTGTGAGACCTGTCTCCTTCCTCCTTCCTGCCTCGGTTTACTATTCATTCTACTCAAGTGGTAAAAGGTGTTGCCTGACAACCAGGATGCTGGTTGCTGGTCAGTAACAGCCATGCAGTCTCAGAGTTCTTCTTATGCTGGCCCCTCCCTCAGTTTTAAATCCTCAGCAAGTCTTAACCTTGTAAAAAAAAATTAACAAGTAGACAGAAACTTCATTTAAAATAAAGTGTGGAGGCCAGAAGGGGGAGCTCTCATGCCCTACTGTTATTGCAAAGCGCAACAGAAGGAGTTTTTTGTGGTAGCCCTCCCAACTTCCTCTTCTCTATAAGAGTTTCCTGCCCTTTGCTTTAGGAGACTTGTACATGACTCACCATGGTTGCATGTAACAAAATGCAATTCCTTGTTGTTCCCAAATAAACCCATTTTCGCTGGAGAAATATATGGCTGATTTTTGTTGATGTCTGTATAGTTGTTATAGATGATGAGGCCCTGCTCTTTGGTCCTCTCAAGGAATCCCCAACTCTCGCTATCCAGGGGCTTTCTGTGATCCCTTTGCCCTACTGATCCCAAGTCTGATGAGGACCAAGATGCGGAACCATCTCACCAGGCAATAATCCAGTCTGACACTTAGTCTTGAGCCCAGGACATGAGCCTCCTTCCAGCTTTCAGTGATGTGACTCATAATGCAAGCAAATAACAAGGAAACTTACCTACCAGGTAACTTCACCCTTTCCCACTTTGGCTGTTCTTGTATTTAAAATGTCCTCTTCTCACTGCCTTTCTCTATTAACCTCTGTTTCTGTTGGAAAGGCAAATGCCTCCAAAGAAAGTCATCATGTTCAGATGCAAAGGAGCAGAAAGTCTGCTACAAGCTAATTGGGAAATGTACCATGAGCAAAAAATCTTCAGTTAAAAAGAGCCCCCTGCGGGCTTGCCCTTGTTTTCGGGGGAGGAAATTGAAGAGATATTGGCAGAGAGATTGCTCACATGTCTCATTTCTCCCCTTGTTGACCGGGTCACATTTTTTTCAGGTGGAATTGACTGCTCCAGCATAATTTCAACCATCGTGGTAGAACATTCAGAACGTAATCCTGCTGTCTCCCTTTTACTCATGGGCCTTAAAATAGACCTTTGTACAGGAAAATGTTATCTTGTAATATTACTGATGAATTTGGGTTCTTGTCTCCTAATGTAAAAGAATTTAGACCAGGGACACTGGGAAAAAATGAAGGCAGATTTATTGAAACTCTGCAGAGGGCAAAAACACTGAGATAAAGTCCCAAGTGCCACACCAAAAGGGTAAAGAACTTGGGATATATGGGGTCAAAATGTGGAAAGTGAAATAGGGAGCCCCTGGGTGGTATTTTATTTTATTTCATTTTATTTTTATTTATTTTATTTTATTTTTTTATTTTTACAGCTGACATCGCCCGAGTGAAGACATGTAGGATTGTGCAGCACTTATCACTGGATGCAGGAAGGGACTTTCCCCACTAGGTGTTGAGTTTGTCTCTGTGGTTTGTGGCTTGGCTTTACATCTGAAAAACACACTTAAAGGAAGTCAGGTTAGTTCCCGGGCCATTGTTTTATAGCTACCTATTGATAACTGCCATTGTTCTGGCAGGGCTTAACACCATGCAGCAAATTTGGGGAACATTTTATTCTGCCTATTTCAGTAGCAATGCTCACAGTGAGGACAGACACTCACCTGTGTATAGAAAAAACTCCAAATAACAGTGGCTTATAAGAGCAAAGATAAAAGTATATTTCTCTTTTCCCCAAAATGCAAACAGTTTTGGTGGGTCTGCTTAGCAAAGCTATCAGGAGCCCAGGGGCCTTTCCTTTTGTGTTTTCATCTCAAAAGTTGTCCTTGCTCCCATGCTCCAAGCTGCACACTCCAACACGTAGAAAGGGGAATGTGACAACGGGAAGGAATACAGCTCACCTCACAAGGCATAACCTAGAAGTTGTCCACAGCTCTCCTCACAGCCCATTGGACCAAATAGTCACATGGAGGCTGGGAAGTGTCGTTTTCACTTTGGGCAGCCTGTCCAGCAAAAAATCTGGTGGACTTCTTAATGGAGAGGAAGAGAATGGCAAGCAGTTTGTGCCATGGGTCGGTAGTGTCTGACAATATCCAGACCTGATGGGTGATTTTATTGATTTGCCAGGAGCTCCTATATAGGAAATTTACAAAAGAAAAAGTTGTTAAATACTTGCCATTCTTTCCAATGAATTAAATAACAAGTGAAAAAGGTGAGTTCCTTTCGTGGATACATGTGTGTGTACATATATATTTATCTATTTAAATATACGTATATTTACTTGCCCTGGAAATTTCTGAAAGGATACTCAGGAGCGTGGTAAAAATGGTTAAGTTTGGAAAGTGCAATAGGCTGTGAAGAGGAAGGCAGTTTTACATATCATTTTATTTTCTTCTATAAAATTAAATACACTTACCATATATATGTATTAATATTTCCTTTATAATAATGAGAACTAGTTAATAAAAATGAGTGAGTTTTTGGCTTTGATTCAGAAGCATACAATTCAAAGTTGGAAAGGAATTTAGAGGAAATTCAGGTCGAGATATATATTCAAATGTGGGTGAGGGGAAGTGGTTGAAGATTCATTTGCCTACTATGATCTTATTTGGGTTTTTTAATTATATATAGAATATAAATATACATATGTAGGTGGATATATGAATAGACATAGCTACATAAAAAGAGAACAAATTGGAAAAGTACACATCAAACTGTGAACTGCACTTCTCTCTAGGTTAGGGGTGTGTAGGAGTTTCACTTCCTATTTTATGTATTTCTGTAGTGATTTTATTATTACATGGACTCATACCTTAATAACCAGAAGAAAAACACCATAGATAAAAATGGTAACATTGGTAACATTCCAAGCAATTTTTTAATTACTCTGCAACAGTTCTAGCATCCAAGCTCTGATTAAATAATTTCAATAAAGGAGAATTCGTTCATTCATTCATTCATTCATTCATTCATTGCAAAAGAATGTATGAACTGTGGTCCACTGTGATGTGCCCCAGGAATACAAAAATGAAATAAATCCAAAAAGGCGTTTGTACTGGAGCTGAGCAATGAAAGGAAGGAAAGATGAAAGAGTCGGTGGGCAAGGAGCAGGAGAGTAAGGAGGAGAGCATTGTTTCTATGGGTCACACCCATCGAATCATGGTTGTATCCCCAACTCCTAGACTAAGGCTGGCACATAATAGGTTTTCGGTAAATATTTGTTTTTAAAAAATGAGTAGCCAAAGAGCAAGAAATGACAAATAGTCTGATTTGCCAGATGGAACGGTCATTTTACTAGCAATGTAAGGGAGCATCAGAGACAGGATAAACGAAGGCAAGCATGGTGGTTAATTGGTGGCAGGGGGTGGGGAGGGCAGGACTGAACCTCTGAGGAGGAGAATGGGAAAGAGAAGGGATAACCTCTCGTCTCTAGACAGGCTTTTCTTCTGTGACATCTTCCTCCTTGTACCTTTCATTCACTGGTACTTTGGTTTGTAAATAACAGTGTTATGCTGGCGTGGTGATTAAAAAGTTAATGATAATTATAATCACCTCCTTTAGTTCTCTTGCAATTAGTTTGGGTACAATATTGCATTTGGTATATGCTCGTTTCAGGTATACTGAGCTGGCTTTGATGATGGAAAAACAGAAGAATCTATTGTTACATATAATAGGATATTTACATAATATCCAAGCAGTCACAAAGTTAGTTCATACTTTTAGAGTGAACCCTCAAGGGGTAATTTTGAGTTGCCTTATAATTTTCTTTACTTCTGCAGTTTCTTTACAGTGAAATTGTGTTACTTTTATAATAATACTTTTTTGAAAAAATAGAACAATCATACATTTTATTTCTCCTGAACTAATCATTCCAAAAGTTTTGGGGGTATTTAGCATCATCTGTAAGGGGGAAAAATTCCCCCCTATAAATTTTAAAGTACGTGTAAATATGAAGAGGCTGAAGTGGAAAGAGGCCACTTTGCCGCCCCCCACCGTCAGAACATTTCCATAGGAAACTGTGGCTGCAAATCCTTTCCCTGACCCTTTGATATGTCTGCAAGTCTCTTAGAGTTAAGGAAACCTCTTGACAGTTTTACACCCCGGAAATGTTTTTCAGAGATCTGGGCTTCATCCCTTTTGAAAAGTAAACTTCTGAGAAGATAATACTCGAATGAATCCTCCTGTCTCCCTGTCACCGTGGGCACCTTTCTCGGAGCTGGTGAGTGTGGGGGGAAGAGATGTTTTACCGTAACTTTTCAGCACAATCAGGTTTGCAAGCTCAGTGTCTTCACCATCTCTCTGAAAAACAAAACAAAAAGCTCTTCAGTCCCTCAGTACACTGTCACACTCCCATTTACTCAGTGCCATCTGGATAGGGATGGGATTTGCCACTTTGGATCTAAAGGTTGTATCCTTTGGGTAAAGCCATGCAAGTCCTGGGAACCAGGAGTCCTAAATTAGAGTCTCAGCTCAATCACTGACCGGCAGCAGGGAAAGACACTCAGGATTGCCCCTCAAAGGTTTTCAATTTCATCCGCTATAAAGGAGAATTGGTTAATCCTTTCCATTTACATTACCATGAGAGTCATGCAGACTTAGCTGGGCAGTGTGTCCAGTGTGGGCAGTGTATCCTTTCCTCTCACTTCAAGGAGACAATGGGTCAAACTCTGGACCAACAGGAACTTTCTACAAACCTCTGCCAAGAACGTGATTAGTGCCTGCCTCAGAGCGCCTCAGACAAGTAGTGCAAAGAGTATGCCTTAGAGTGTTTAACAATTCTAACGAATCCTCCTGATGAGGGAACTCCAGAGTTAAAAATTTTTAGCTTTAGTTGTACAGTTAATAGGCTTAATGATAAATGAGTGTAGAAAGTGGTTGTTCCAGGAACTAGAATGCATGACCAGACCTACCCTGACTCCAGGAGGACTGCAAGAGATCACGATGGTATCTGAGCCATTTTGCTCCAGGGAGAGAACATCCAGATGCAGATCAATCACTGGTCAGCAGATGGAAAGGTGCTAGGAAAATCGTCAGACTGCAGCTTTTATCTGATTAAACTTTTTTCTTGAATTCTGAACCCTTTACCTACCATTTTCTTCCTCTTATAAAAAAGGTCAGCTGGAGATGAGATGTTAAAACGGTCTTTTAGGGTACCTAACCTACCATCTTCTCAGATCACTGGCCATCTGAATAAAATGCCCATAAAGATTCAATACTTGTGTCTACTTTGGGCTTTGGTAGTGACAGGCAGCACAAATGCTGGCTTTTCTGGTTTCACTCCTACTGTGAATAATACATTAGGCAAAGGAAGGCTTTATGCCAAATAAGATGGCAATTTGCCTTTCTTGTTCAAAACTCTAGACAGTGATTATTAGCCAAACAACTCAGAAAGAAAGAGTGAAGGGTAGCATCAAGAGTGAAAGGCAAAGAAAAATCAAGTACCTAGGAATAAATTTAACCAAGGAGATAAAAGACCTGTACTCAGAAAACTACACAACACTGAAGAAAGAAATTAAGGAAGATACAAATAAATGGAAGCATATACCATGTTCATGGATTGGAAGAATCAATATCATTAAAATGTCCACACTACCTAAAGCAATCTAGAGATTCAACTCAATCCTTATTAAAATACCAATGACATATTTCATAGATATAGAACAAATATTTAAAAACTTTGTATGGAACCAAAAACAATCCTGAATAGCCTCAGCAATCTTGAGAAAGAAGAACAAAGTAGGAGGAATCACAGTACCTGATATCAAAGTATACTACAAATCCACTGTAATCAAAATAGTCTGGTACCAGCATAAGAACAGACACATTGACCAATAGAACAGAACAGAGAGCCCAGAAATAAACCCATGTCTCTATGGTCAATTAATATTTGACAAAGGGCGCAGGGGCATAAAATGGAGTGAAAATAGCCTCTTCAACAAATGGTGCTAGGAGATCTGGACAGCTGCATGCAAAAAAATGAAACTAGACCACCAACTTACACTATGCACCAGAATAATTTCAAAATAGATTAAAGGCTTAAACATAAAGCCATTACACCATAGATGTCCTAGAGGAAAACATAGGCAGTAAAATTTCAGATATCCCACGCAGCAATATTTTTGCCAATATATCTCCTACAGCAAGGGAAATAAAGGGAAGAATAAACAAATGGGGTCTCATCAAATTAAAAAGCTTCTGCACAGCTAAAGAAAACATCATCAAAATGAAAAGGCAACCAACCATGTGGGAAAATATATTTGCCAACAATACCTCAGACAAGGGTTTGATCTCCAAAATATATAAAGAACTCATATGACTTAACACCAGGAAGACAAACAATCCAATTAAAAAATAGACAAAGGACCTGAACAGACACTTCTCCAAAGAGGACATACAGAGGGCCCATAGGCATATGAAAGGATGCTCAACATCATCAGCCATCAGAGAGATACAAATTAAAATCACAATTAGATACCACTTCACACCAGAGAGAATGGTCATTATTAACAAATCAACAAGCAAGCGTTGGAGAGGATGTGGAGAAAAGGGAACCCTAGTGCACTGTTGGTGGGAGTGCAGACTGGTGCAGCCACTGTGGAAAACAGTATGGAATTTCCTCAGAAAACTAAAAATGGAACTGCCTTTTGACCCAGCAATTCCACTGTTGGGATAATATCCTAAGAACCCTGAAACACCAATCCAAAAGAACCTATGCACCCCAATGTTCATAGCAGCACAATTTACAATAGCCAAGTGCTGGAAGCAACCTAAGTGCCCATCAGTAAATGAATGCATAAAAATACTGTGGCACATTTATACAATGGAATACTATGCAGCAGAAAGAAAGAAAGAAATCCCACCTTTCATGACAGCATGGATGGAACTGGAGAGCATTGTGCTAAGTGAAATAAGCTAGTCAGAGAAAGACAAATACCATATGATCTCACCTATAAGGGGAACTTAATGAACAAAACAAACAAGTGAGCAAAATAGAATCAGAGGCATGGAAATAAGGAGCAGACTGATAGTGACCAGAGGGGAGCAGGGAGGGGGATAAGGGGATAAAGAAGGAGAAGGGTCTAACCAAAGAACATGTATAAAGGACCCATGGACATGGACAATAGGGTGAGGATTGACCATGGGAACAGGGGTAGGTGGAGCAGGGGAGAGCAATGGGGAAAACTGGGATGACTGTAATAGAAAAACAATTGAAAAAAAAAAAGAGTAAAGGGTGATGCCTGCAAAGCCTGCACTTGGTAATATGTGTGCTGGTTAATGTTGTTATAAATATTTGTTATATTTCTGGAAAATTCAATCTGGGTATAATATAAATACAAAACCCCTGCAGTTTCTGAATTTCTTGTCGCTCATCTCAGTTGATCGTTCTTTGTAAATAAAGAGTATAAGTTGGGAAAAAGAATAAACTCCAGTATAAAGAGTGAAATGAGCCCTGGCCAGGTGGCTCAATTAGTTGCAGCATCAAACCCATACACCAAAAGGTTGTGTGTTCGATCCCCAGGCGGGGCACGAACTGGAGGCAACCAATCAAAGTCTCTGTCTCTCTCTCCCCATCCCTCTCTCCCTCTCTTCCCCTTTCCCTCCCTCCACCACCCCCAGTCCCTCCCTCTTCTTCTCTCTCAAGTCAATAAACACATCCTCGAGTGAGAATTTTTTAAAAAAGAGTGGAATAAGACGCTTATAAGTATTGGCTTCAATATTCACATTCCATTGGGTCCTGATTCTATTAGCAGAGGCGTCCTCAGCTCTCAGTTTGCCCTAGCTTCAACATTCTACATCCTTATTACCTCTGAGTGAGGGCCTCCACCTAGGTGCTATCAGACTTAAAGAAATAATTCCTTTTAATCAAGGTTGGCCCTTAGGCTGTTTTTACCTGAGCACTGAATAACCCACACAGATTATAACTTCCAGGCCCTGGTCATCTCTCAGCACTGAGGGGAGAAATAGGTAGGAACAATCTGTGAATCATTATAAAGATGTATGTTACCTGATTTTTGTCTTGGAATACAGCAGAAAGCAAAAGTCCATGTTGTAATTATGATATTAAAAAGAACTAAGCATTTCACTAGCCAGTCAAGTAATTTTTTAATTTAGCTTGAAATAATATGCATCTTGAGTTGTAACCACAGAGTTCAGATTTCTCAAGTGTAGGCTTAGTAAGTTAATATGTAACAGTACTACTCATTCAAACCACCTGTTCTCCAGTGTGATTCTGAATAGAAGATAAACCCCTGTAGAAAGAAACAAAACAAAACAATGAAAGGGACCGAGAACAACGCCTGCAGGTCAGGAGGCATACGAATTCACATTTAAACCACATCCAGAGAACTGTACATGCCACATTTTTATTCTTCTTCTAATCCAGCAGTATTAATGACCTCCAACAAATTTTCTATCTATAATAGCACTTTGGAACTGTGGCTAAAACCCAAAGATGTTGGTGTTTCTATTTCTCCCAAATCAGTGTATAGAGAATTGTGTGTGTGTGTATAGAGAATCAGTGTGTACAGTGAATTGGAAAATTCCCTGAGGCATAACTCCGCCAAATTTTGAGACAGAGTATGGGAGACAACTCCAGAAATTAAGGATTATGTGTGTGTTTTATGTGTGTGTCTAATGACATTCAGCCCATGTTCTGTGATTTAAAAATATAATAATAAAGAATATTTTTTATTTGGAAATAAAAAAAGATGCTTCTTAACCAAAGAGGAAGACTCAGAGGTGCTCTGGAATGGGGACCATCAGGCCTCAGATGTCATTGGACAGTTATTTGGAATAATGTAAAAAAAAAAAAAAATACCAGGACTCTAAGATTCAGAGTAAATTAGCTTTGGCCAGCACTCATGAACTCAACAGATATTTATTGAGCATGTATTATGTGCGAGGCATGGTACTTGGTGCTGGAGCAAAGACCAACATGATGCTTGTCCTTAAAGAACTTGTCAGTTAAGGCAGACATGTTTATCAGACACACAAACAAATGTTTCATCTCATAAGTATGGAATGAAAATCCAAACGGAAAGAGCAGATGTGGCTCTCATGAGGGAATGATGCTTAAGAAGGCAGTAATTGAGCCAGGTGCAGAGGGAGGAAAGGTCATTAGGAATAATGAACCGGCATGTGCCTCAGTCATGGCTGGAGGGCAGTAAAAGTGTTCTATAATTTCTGATTTACGATACAATAATGGTGAATTCATGTCGTTATACAATTGTCCAAACACAATGAATGTATAGCACCAAGAGTGAACTGTAATGTAAACTGTTGGTCTTGGGTAATTACATCAATGTAGATTCATCAACTGTAACAAATGCACCATCCTGGCAGGGAATGCTGATAATGGGGAATGCTGTGCAATTGTGGGGCGGGCAATGTGTAGGAAATGTCTGTACCCTCCACTCATTTTTGCTGTGGACGTAAAACTGCTCTAAAAAATAGAGTTTATCTTTTTTTTAAAAAAAGATTTCTCTAGCTTCAACAGAAAGAATAGATGAGGAAAGGGGAGGGCGCATGTGCAAAATGAGAGTCAGAAGCATGTCTAGAGCAATCCAGGCAGGAGAGGACCAGGAAAGTAGTGATGAAGATGGAGAGAAGAAAATTGTTTTCTAAGGGAGCTATTTGAGAGATAATGCCAACAGGACTGAGTGATGGGTTTTCTATGGAGATCAGGGAGAGGGAAGTATAATAAGCAATGATTTGCTGGAACTGATTCAAACTGGCTCACAAGAGCTGTGAGTTAAATTTTCAGAAATTTTGCCCACTGATTGTTAAACACAGTCACTACTGAAAATTATGCAATTATAAAAATTATATACCATATTTAAAAACAAAGATAATACTCAAAATTTCTTACTTTCTAGTTACTTCATTACATTTTACTATTATCTACCCTTTTGAGATTATTTATGTCTATTGTATCTAATGTGGCAGAAATACTGTACAATGATTTGCCATTGCCAATTTCTTCCCAACTCCATGGTCCATGATGTCACATTGGTAGCTTGAAATTGGCTGTGGTGAAATATTTAAACCACAGAAATCGGCAAATGATACAAATCAAAATCTAATTTCCCCTAGAGAGCAAGTCATTAAACATTTACCAGCATACCACAGGTCACATAGGTTTGCTACAAGAATAAAACAGCAACCGGGGGTTCTGCAAGTTCTCAAGACAAAGAATTTTAGGGGTCTATTCACTAGAAACAAATTATCATAAATTATATCTGACTTCCAAACCTTTACCAAGCTCTTGGGTGCAAATATTGTGTTCATTGTTCAACATGGAGTCTACTTTTTAATTGATTTTAGAAAGAGAGGAAGAGGGGAGAGAGAGAAACATCAGTTTTCTATTCCACTAATCCATGCATTCACTGGTTGATTCCCCTACGTGCCCTGACTGTGGATCAAACCCGCAACCTTGGCATATCCAGATGACACTCTAACCAACTGAGATGCCTAGCCAGGGCTGGAGTCTCTCTTTTAATCTTCACAACAATCCTATGAAATTGGTACTCTCAATATCTCCCACTTCACAGATAAGAAAACCAAGGTTCAAATAGGTTAGGTGACTTGTCAAAAGCAAAGTGTAGAGTAAGCAGTTCACTGCGAGCCCAAGCCTGTCTGAAGTTCTGTTCTCTCTCTTTTAAAGAGAATCAGAACCACCAAAGCTAACTTCATTCTGAGACATCTTAAAAATTGAGGTAGGGCTCCTTAAGTCAGAGACTAGATGAATTATGGAGTCTTCTACTTGTCCTCCCCATCTCTTACCCTACTCTGTATCTCTTCTTTTATTTTTTTAATATTTTTTATTGATTATGCTACTATAGCTGTCCCAATTTTTCTCCCTTAGCCCCCCATCCCTCCAGCAATCACCCCCTTAGTTCATGTCCATGAGTTGTGCATACAATTTCTTTGGCTTCCCCATTTCCTATACTGTTCTTAACATCACCCTATCTATTTTGTACCTACCAATTACGTTTCTTAATCCCTGCACTTTTTCCCACATTCTTCTCCTTCCTCCTCCCCAGTGATAACCCTCAAAATGATCTCCATGTCTATGATTCTGTTCCTGTTCCTGTTCTGGTTGCTTAGTTTCTTTTTTTAGATTCAGTTGTTGATATTTGTGAATTTGTTCCCATTTTAATGTTCATAGTTTTGATCTGTCTTTTTCTTAAATAAGCCCCTTTAACATTTCATGTAATAATGGCTTGGTGATGATGAACTCCTTTAGCTTTACCTTGTCTGCAAGCACTTTATCTGTCCTTCCATCCTAAATGATAGCTTTTCTGGATAGAGTAGTCTAGGTTGTAGGTCCTTGCTCTTCATCACTTTGAATACTTCTTGCCACTCTCTTCTTGCCTGTAAGGTTTCTTTTGAAAAATCATCTCTGTTAGTCTTATGGAACTCCTTTGTAGGTCACTCACTGCTTTACTCTTGCTGCTTTTAAGATCCTCTCTTTATCTTTAACATTTGGCATTTTAATTATGATGTGTCTTGGGGTGGTCCTCTCTGAGTCCAACTTGTTTGGGACTCTCTGTGCTTCCTGAACTTGTATGTCTATTTCCTTTGCCAAATAGGGAAGTTTTCTTTCATTATTTTCTCAAATAAGTTTTCAATTTCTTGCTCTTCCTCTTCTCCTTCTGGCATCCCTATGATTCAGACGTTAGTATGTTTGGAGATGTCTCAGAGGCTTCTTATGCTATCCTTGCTTTTTTGAATTCTTGTTTCTTCTTTCTATTCTGGATGAATGTTTATTTCTTCCTTTTGTTCCAAATCATTGATTTGAATCCTGGTTCCTTCCCCTTCACTATTGGTTCCCTGTATATTTTTCTTTATTTCACTTAGTATAACCTTAATTCCTTCCTTTATGCTGTTACTGTACTCAATGAGTTCTTTGAGCATCCTGATCACCAGTGTTTTGAACTCTGCCTCTGATAGGTTGGTTATCTCCATTTCATTTAGTTCTTTTCCTGAGGTTTTGTTCTGTTCTTTCATTTGGGCTATATTTCTTTGTCTCCTCAATTTGGCAGCCTCCCTGTGTTTGTTTCTCTGTATTAGGTGCAGCTGCTTTGACTCCCTGTCTTAGTAGTGTGGCCTATTGTAGAAAAGGCACCAGTAAACTGTGTGGGGCAGAGCCTTAGGTAATTGCCAGGGTGGGGCAACCACTTTGTGGTTCTGTGTGGGGGGGG
>VMDR010009811.1:0-32428 GCA_007922815.1 Macrotus californicus | reverse complement strand
TTATTATGGAAAGAAGCACCCACGGTATTGAGGTAAAATCTCCTATTTTTCATCTTTTCTTTCACTTTACTGGCATAGAATTTGTAATAGGTTCTAAAAAGAAGGAAGACCAACTGAAAATAGAATGCCACATTTAAACAAGTGGGTTTTGGTACAGATTCTTGACTAATTTCTGCTCTTTGGCACCTCATTTTCCAAGAGAGCTTCAAAGCCCTCTAACATCAAGGACAGCAGTGCCTTAGCTTCATCACAGAAGTGCTCTGGTCGAAAACATCCACGTTCAGGCTACAGGCTAGCAATGATTACAGCTATAAAGCCATTCTTACAGTAATTTTACAGAACTCTTTCATGGTAGCTGTGTGGGCCAGGTGCTTGGTATCAGAAAAAAAATGAGCATAAAGAATTTTCATAGTTGGCTTTTCTGTAACTTAAAAAGTACATTTCAAAACCAAAAATGAAATGCCTGTGAATAATTTACTTGCTTTCTCTCTATGCCAGCTATATTTTTTAACATCTGTAGTTGGACCTACAGTCTTGTTGTATTTAGACTTTATCAACAGATAATTCAGTAGACTACGAAAAGCAACCTTTTTAGGCTGCAAGTTCCTGCACTCCATATGTACTATCAATATCTACAGTTATGTGTGTGTATGTGTGTACACGCTTTTGCATATTTGTGTGAGGACGCTACTCATTTTGCCCGTTTTAAAGGCTGTATCTTACTTCTAGATCATTTCCTGAGAGTCCCAATAGTCATTTGGAAGTCTTTTCTTTAATTCTGCATTCTATAATAAAGAGTATTCTTTAGGCCTAGGAAACAATTTCTCAATCTGGGAAACACTGATTTATTTTTAAACTACCCATTTTTATTTTCAAATAAACTGAAAATCTTTCCTGTCTCCATCTAAAAGCACTTTTACTCATTCTCATGATAAAAGTAGAAAAGTGCTTACAACTTATATGAAGCAGTGCTGACACCCCAGGGATTAATAAGTTAGTAATACAGAATATAAAACTTAACTTGGCATTCAGAAACCAATATATATGTTCAATGAAAGGAGAATTATTGCTGTTAAACCCATTCACTAAAGCTCAACGGACTGGGGGCAGCGAATCTTACCCACGTATTCAGTTCCTGTGCACTTTGACTGCAGTGATTCAAAGGAAGCTCCTTGAGAACACGCTATGGTAGATTTTATTCCTTACAGTTCATTACACATGGCAAAATAAAGACTCTGAGCATCAAAAAAAATTATAAATTAAATTTCCTGATCATCTAGATGTACTCCATTTTGTCAATGTATTTTCCAGAAACGCTTGTTATAATAACTCATAACACTGCCAACATAATAGGGCAAAATTACAACCATTAGTGTGGCAATATATTCCTTTTGAATATATAATTTAAAATTACATTGGCACTGTATTTTTTTGCAACCATATTATATTGCTACCTCACAAGTCCCTGGAACTTTTCTCCCCAAAGTATTGTTAAGCCCAGTGTTTCTCATTTTGTTTGTTTCGGTTGAATACAGCACAATATACCATATTTACATTTATGGTTGGTTTAGGAGCATGTCCAGCATATTTCTGCTCTCTTTGATAATTTTGTCAAATTGTGTATATAACCACCCCTCCTAGTTTTCTATGTGTTCAAAATTGGATTAGTAAGATTGCTATCTCTGTATCTACTGTTTACACGAACAAATATGAAGTCAAATATAATGCTTTACAGCCATGCTTTACCCCATCCATGAGAGGTTGCTATCACACCATTCATCAATTCCATCTCACTCTGCTATCGGTCACAGGGCATGTCTTTATCTGTCCACAGGGATCTGAAGACTACTCAACTATCCTGCTAAATCCAGATGCAGCAGGTATCACACAATGTCCTGCCCCACCAACATAAGCCATGTCTTTTTTAGATACAGTTACTTAGTTTGATGTGACTCCTTTTTATAGACCATGCTGGCACATAGTGTCCACTACTTTTTAAGTGTGTATAAATGATCCCTCCTAGAACCCTAACAGTACATCAGTGTCAAGTTTCCCGAACCCAGCTTTCTTCTCCCCCCTTGGAAAATATAAGGCAATATTGTCCCCTCTCTAGTTTCCCGAAAGCTCTCCTCTCCCCCACAGTGCCTCTGGGTTACCGACAGCACTTTCTCTCCGACTCCTCTGGTAGGTTCCTCAACAACTAGTCCTATGAAAGGCTTTAAAGGTCTCAACAAGTTTACTGTACTCAAGTGCTTTCTTATTCTGTGCCCATTATATTTGAATTTAACTCCCTCTTAGTATGCTGGCTATAAAACTTTCAATATGGAGATCACTCCTGCAGGGAGCTAAAAACCAAAAGTATTTTACATATCTGTTTTGTCTTATGTTAAATCATAAAACTGTGCCCTAATAATTTGCCTACTCTGTCTTTTCTTTATTTTACTCCAAACAGATTATTTTTAAATTAAAAAAAATTTTTGTCATCTTTGGCAGACACCACTTGGATGCATGTCTGGAGTGCCTTCTGCTTCTCTGAAAGCTGCCCATCCCTCAGTGCGGCCCAGGTCCCCTTCTTTAAGAGTCTACTTAAACAGCAGTCATGGAGGAGAGGAGACCGACTGTAGGTTGTCATCTCTAGTCCAGCAGGGTGGGCTAGCAGTGAATATCTGCCCAAGCTGGGCCAATCAGAGGTCCTCTCCCTGGACTTTGGGCTTCTGAGACTCTAGCTGGTTTCTGTTGGGTGCTTTTTTTTTTTTTTAGTTCCATTTCACTTTATTTGTTTCGTATTTTTTTATTTTTTCACATTTTTTGGGTTTTTTTATTGTTGCTCAAGTACAGTTGTCTGCTTCCCCTCAGCTCATCATTCCCTCCCACCCAGCCATCCCCACCTCCCTCCCTAATTCCACCCCAACTTGGTTTTGTCCATGTGTCCTTTATACTTGTTCCTGAAAACCCTTCACCCTTTCTCCCCATTCTCCCCTCCCACCTCCCCTCTATTTGGCTCTTGAATAATTGATCACATGAGGCAAGGGCTGAGCAGCTATTTTTATGGAGGAGAGAAAGAGAGAAGTAGAGGTCAGAGTTCACAAACTCTCAGAGAGGAAGAGAATATGACTTTGGTTCTCAGTTTTTCATTTCCTGGTTCCTGACCTCGGGTTTTATGAGATACTCCTATATCTTCTCAATTAGTTGCCCATAACCCTCACCCCCTCCTTTTTTAACTAGCTGAGTAGATTTGATTCTGGCACATAATCCATGTCTAGCATGCTACTTTTGATATTTTTGTAAATTTTAGTTTATTATGTATATGTCCTTATAGAATTAAACCTAGGGCTTTTTACCATTTTTAATCAATAAATCTATTTAACAAGTTAAATAGTAATAAAAAGGAGAAGAGTAAGTCTTTAACTTCTGTTCTGCTGGGGTTGAAGGTCAAAACCAATGAATACAGATTAATGGTTGGGTCTGCAGAAATTTTGCAGGTATACCACCTTTCAGGATATAACTAGGTAACTGAGAAAGTGCAGCTGTTTGCCATACTTGTTTTGGAGTGTACTAGATGGTGCTATGATTGGAAGGTAGGAAACTAGAACAGCTATGAATATATGGCCCATTGGTGGCTTTAGCTCACCATGCCCATAATCTTCATCAGCTCCACCCTCTCAATCAGCAAAATCTAAATGAAATTCAAACACATGCTTGCCATCCGTGTGATGTTTTAAGACAAGTGCCTGCCCCCAGCTCCAACCAGGTAGCTGTACCTAAGCTTCTCCTGGGATGGACTTCATTGCCTGAGGCAGAGAGTTGAGGTCTGCAGGCTTATTTCATGTCCAAATAATCGATGTGTTGGAGGAAAGGGGGAAATTCTTAGCAGAGCAGAATGGCCAGGACCAGAAACTCTCTGGCTCACCCTGGCTGACTGCTAAGGCAAGAAACTACAGAAAGAACTACAAAAAAAACCCTGCTTTATGTAACAAAGGATAGCACCATTATCTGCCTGGACCACTTGTGGCTTCCTGTGACCTAAGGCTCTGTGAAAAGCTTGTACCTGTATTTATTTCCGTTTTCTCTAGACTTCTCTGAGGTAGCTGTTTCCTGGCAGCTGCTCAGTGAGGGGGAGGCAGCTGTCCAGTCATTAGGCGAGACAGCTCAGCTGTCAATGATCCTCAAACACAGACACAGAATGGTTGGAATTCATAGCTCCAAACAGCCAGAGGCTTCCTAAAGGCTCACAACATCCTTGGGCCACTCAGCTTGCACTTTCTGCAGCAACCTTAAATAATGTGCATAGACTCTGGGGCAGAAAAACTTGCGGATTGCCTTAGAGAACACCTCCATCTCAGCCGTCCTGCTGATGCTCCTTCCCATTTAGGGTCCTGCCAAGCCATCCAGATACGGTGGGGGGTGGAGGGGAGTGTCTCTATCTTGAGCTACTAAACAGATGTAGGAGAGAACTTGACAGTTGACAGGTGTCAAGAGTGATTACACAGGGATGACTATATGTCCCTTTGGTGAGGACATTAGTGGCATCAGGGACCTCAGAGCCAGGAGTTAGTGAGCACCTGTGGTATGCGCACAGTGAAAAGCCCGCTGCAGTGAGCCACAGAGAAGGAACCAAAATGCCTGCCCACGAAGAATCCATGAAGATAATGCACTCCCAAGACTGTGTTCAACAATTCCGGTTCTGTGAGCCAGAATGAGTTGGGAAAAACTTGAGGGAGCTAAAAATTCTAGCACAGGAGAGCCAAATAAATGGTGTCTTTGCTATTATTTATTGTGTTATCATTTTATCCAAGCCTGGAGAAACGCAGTTCTAGAGCTCTGAGTGTCCACAGCACTTTCACACACATCTGAGTTTCTCAGCAACCCCATGAGGCAGGTGGAACAGGCATCAGTATTGTTATTTTATATATAAGGAGACGGAGGCTACATTAGGTTACATGATTTACTCAAAGCCACAGTGACAGACGCGAGATTTAAAATTAAACCTTTAAAGTGCCTTCCCCTAAACCACTGTTTTACTAAGAACTACCGACAAATAACATGCTTAAATAAAATAGGAAAATGAATTCCTTATTTTCACTCAGTGCCCAGGGAATACATAGCCACCAAAACAATAACTGCCCACAGCTCTATGGATTTCTGCCTTACTTTAAGGGTTGAGAATACTAAATACCTTGGGGCAAAATAAGACTGTTGAACTATGTCATTAGATTGCTATCTTCAAATATCCTTTTTTTTTTGAAAAGGAAAACATACTCAGACAGGTGCGTCTACTTAATGATTTAAATGTCAAACTGCAATTTAGAAAAATAATTCTGGCAGGGTATCCTAGGACTGGACATATGTTCTTATACATTTCTTCAAAACTCCCTGGGAAAGTAAAAGGAACATTTCATAGTGTGAGCCATATGTTTATAGCTATATGGGACTCTCATTTCAAATGAGCTTGCATACCACAGTCTAATTTTACAGAAGTACCAGATTATCAAACACCAATAAATTTCAGCTGAAACAACCACCACAAATGGGATTAAGGATGAAAATTAGGTGCCATGGCATAGATAAAACAGAATGAATCAGCATAGGTTTATGTCTGCTACAGTTACTAATTTGTGCAGCACCTTATTCCACAAAGGACATTAGGTAGTTTATAGAGACACACAGAATGCTACAATATTACAAAAAAGTAAAAATAGGAGGGGGAAATACAGGCAAAGAAAGCTTGAGGAAAAAAAAGGAGGAAGCCAGAATGAGGTATTAAAAATGCACATCAGCCCTGACTGGTGTGGCTCAGGGGACTGAATGCCGGTCTGTGAGCCGAAAGGTCCCTGGTTCTATTCCCGGTCAGGGCACATGCTTGGGTTGCAGGCCAAGTCCCTGGTTGGGGGTTTATGGGAGGCAACTGATTGCTGTTTCTCTCCCTCTCTTTCTCCCTTCTTACCCCTCTAAAAAAATAAAAAACTTCAAAAAAATTAAAAATGCATACCAAAGAGCCAAGGACTCTTATATGCAAATTCTGAGGCACCACTCACAACGACTACACTGTGATCAGCACCATCCTGAGTTGGGCAATATGGTGACCTTGGGTGCCTTCTACATCCATATTTATTATGGGTAGGTCACAATTTGGCTTCAATTTTCTAACAGGGAAACCTGGTCAGGGCTGTGTTTAGAAAACCAGTTGTTCAGAAGAAGTTCAATATTCTTGGTGTGAAAACCAGATGGGACTTTTTTCTAGGGGGCTTCCTTATGGTAAATGCAATAATGAGTTTCACGGAGCTGTTTTTCATGGAGGCTGTCAATGGAGACCAATGGCATTATACCAAAGTATAAGCCAGTAAAAACACTTGTGCAGCGACCAAGTTGGGAATTTAAGTTCAACACAGATTTGCAAATCACACTTTGCAAACATTTCTTAAAATGTTTATTGAGTCATCTCCTATTCCCTGTTTCACCACTCAGAGAGATTATATGTCTTCTCAATGCACTCTAATTACAATAAGGAAATCAGATTGACCATATGGAGAACTTGGATTTCCAAAAGCAAATTTTGACTTTTGAAGAAAAGGTATAAACTTACAGTGGTAGCATGGTAAATTTAGCTTGGAATAGTAAATTTCCCAGATAATGTTTCCAATACTATTGTTGTGTTTAATTATCACCAGTTTAGAAATAAACCTGTGTGGGTTTGGCTGTGGAGGGCAGGCTCTCTCATGCGTGGCTAGTGGGGTGTGATCGCACAGCTCTGAGGAGAAATACAGAAGGGATCTGGTGTCATCACAGACGGACCCACCCTCTGATGCAGGAATAATTTTCCAGCAGAGAATTATTAGATATTGAAGGAGTTACCAATATAAGCTGTATAATAATTATTTATGGAAGTCTTAAACACTGATATTCATGCTTCTACAAAATGAAGAGATGCACTAGATCATTTTTTGAAGACTCTCTCTCAACTGTAAAACTCTGAATATAGAGGTGGGAAAGAGTACAAACCTGCAGTAGTTAGCATTTATTAATTCACAGAATAGGCAATTTCTGGGGCTAATAAGAATACATTAACTATGTTTAGTAATTTACCTTATTAAAAGTATTAGGAAGCCAGGTTGTTCATTTAGCATGTAACATAATTGATAGATACAAGATGTTTAATAAACATTGCCGAGGAGAAAATGCGATAGCACTTCAAGAAATCATTAAAGTAGTCTACCTCTTTTCTTGCATTAATTGAATTTTCTCTACTTCTCTCTTACATCTGCGCTTCATTGTAATCTTCCAGAAAATCAAAGCTTCTTGAGGCTAATGAGTCACCAAAAGTGAGTTGGGCTGTTATCAAAAGGTTTATGTCTCCAAAATGGGACTACAAGGTAAGAATTGAAAGAGGATATTAATTCTCACCCTGAAGAAGGCAGATGCCAGGAAATCTCAAACTACAATTTTTGAAAACATTTTAGTTCCTGAAATTTGGCCAGGAACGGAAGGACTGAACGTGTGAACACTGTAAGCAAGGTACAGTCGCTCGTCATCTTGAGCCAGTGTACTATCAACTCGTTACCTTTCTCCAGAGTCCCTGGGTTTCTAGTGGGTCTGCAGGCAGGCCGCAGGCAAGGGAGACTGTCATTTAAAAAGAGAGAAAGAAAAGGAAACAGGCAAAACAAGTCTGAGGTGAAAGCTGATAGACCAGGTGGACCAGGGATATGGCGGAGAGCAGAGGACTGACTCCAGAGTCAAAAAAATACCAAGTAAAAGGAAACGGTTTTTCATCCTTTGATCTAGCAATTTGCATTAGGAATCTGTCCTACTGAAATAATCAATGGTGGTTGCAAAGACTGAGCCACAGGCTTGTTCATCACAGCACTGCTTATAATGGTGAGAAACTGGAAACAACTCAATGCCCCTAAACGCAGGCCTGGTGAGAACAACTGTGGTCATCCATGCTGCGGAATATCTATGTAAAAAAAAAAATCCTACTTCGGTGATAGGTGGTTTTTAGTTTCTTCTTTAAAATGGTCTGTTAAACACAAAAACTTTCCTTTTGCATTTTAACATAAAAATGCTACTCGAGTCTGCTACAAGGGAACAGAACGTTACTTAGCAGCTTCATAATCAGCAAACCCCTGATAACTTCTTTTCTTACTCAAACAATCACAGCAAGGCTTTCCCTCAAACCAGAGCTTCACCTTACTAACAGAATTAGACCAAACTCTGGGATTCACTTTGTTGGTGACTTGGCTGGAAAGCATCTATTCCAAGAAGCTAAGGGCACATTTTCAAAAAACATCACTATTTATACCCATTCTCATTTTGATTCAATAGCAGGATATTTGATGGATTTGCAAATTATACTGAAGGTGCCTCTGCATTTCACTTCTGCCAGTTTTTTTTTCCCTACTGATACTAGCTTGTTATTCCACCTAATTACATGACCCTTCCAGATAGTTGCCATGGTGTCACACTGACGGAGCCGGCGCCTGCACAGAGCCGAGTGGCCAAGAACACCGAGATTTCTGAGAGCCGCGGCAGCGAGAAGCAGCGATACAGGAGCTCAAGTGGGAAAGCAAAACACAAACAAAGATATAAGAGCTCTGTTGGAAGAAATCTTTTACCAGGGCCAGTTGGAGGTTTATGAATCCAAATAGAAAAGCCAGCTCTTCTGAGCTCCAGATAATGTTTCCAATACTATTATTGTGTTTAATTATCACCAGTTTAGAAATAAAGTATTTCATGGAGTGGAAGAATTATACCTCTTGAAAATTTACCCAAAGCTGTACAAATCCTAGATATTCTGAAGCAGCTTTTCAAAAGTCTAGACATTCTGAAGCAATCAGGATATGTTCAGTTATGTTTCTCAAGAGTGAAAAGGTTTAAATTCCTTGAAATAGCTGTCAGTGGACATCATCACTACGTGGCAATCAAAACAACCACATAGACGTCAGCCGTTGAACTGACTTTTGGTCCCTCTGCTCTCCGGGCGCTCCTCTGATACGCCATCCTGCCACGTGCTGATGGCCAGCGTGGGGTAGTGCCTGACTGGCCCAGATTAGAGTCACTGCAAGGACCTGCATGCTTATCTTTTACACTAAAGGCTTCCACGAAAGAAGGAAGCTGTTTCTGCAGCTTCCTCCTTACCAGAGACATTAGGCTGTAGAACACTGAAAATTTTTATTCACAAAACATTGCCAACAACAACAATAAAAGTCTTTAAAAAAAAAAATCAAGTCGCTAAACTCAAGACCTCAGGAGCAATTTAATTGATCCCCTGGCTACCTCAAGCGTTGTTTTCTCAAGCTGATATCAATCTGTTAAACTCTTGATTCTGGGGAGCACAGGCAACTATACGGGTTACTGTTACAGGGGTAAGAGAGTTTGCTTATAGTTACCTCCAACTATTTCCACTTTAGTTTTAAAGATTCCTCCATGAAATGATCCACATCCTTACACAGTACCATGCCAATCATAGTAGCTCTGTAACTCCGCAGAATTGTTAAAATTGTGGCTATACTTTCGATTACATTTTATTAGCATTTTATATTTCCAGGTTCCAGAAATACACACACATCTGTATTATCTTGCTCTTTTCTTCACAGGACTTCTGTAAACAACCTCCCACCATCAGCTGCAGGGTAAATATCTCTGGCTTTACTGATCCCAAGAGCGTGTGAAACTCCCCAGCATCATGCCTGCAACTTTGGATTCTCAAACACCATTCCTTTATTTTCCTACATTATTCCAATTGGACTTTCTGGCCGTGGTCTATTAGACTTTGCTGTATGTTTCTTTGAGATCAAGATTGAAGTAAGAAACAGGTGTGGTAGTCTTTTGTTTATGTGCTACCTGGAAAGAATTTAAATCAACCCTTTGAAAAGGATGCCACTCTAACTGTAATAACTTTGTGATTTGGCAAGATAAAAATAAATGCTGATGTGAAAATTAAAAATAAGAAAAGCAAAAAAACCCAAAATCACTTCTCTTGAGGAGGAGGGGAGATACAATCTAAATTAGTAAGGGTTTAATAAGGAACTATTCACATAGTTGATACGTTATATTCAGATAAAAGTCTAGGCTAGTTAGCATGAAATTAAACAGATTCAATACAGCATCTAACCCTTTTAGGGAAGGTGATGAACTGGAGGCCAGGGTATAAGATACTATCACATTTACATGATCATCAAGACCTTTGAAGTTCACATTAGGTCTGCTAACCAACAGAGACTATGACAGCACTAAACCTAATAAATATTCCAACACAGCAGAAAACCCCGTGTTGCACTGGTCATGCCATCGATGGCAGCAGCCTCTGCAGAGCACACCTTGGCCCGATTCCAACACTCTCCCTGAGCCCATGTTAGCAGTAAGACATTGCAAAGGAGGCAGGGGTGAGGTGGGGAAGGAGAAAGGAAAGGGGAATTATGGGGGTACCCTGAATAATGACTAGGCCACTTTGTTTCTGTTCCTTGAATGGAAACACTTAATAGTCTGTGCTTTTGGGTCTTGATATTTCTAAAAGCCATTATCATATTTTTTGGCATAAATTAATAGGTAAAAATATCTGGTCTATTACAATTAGCATTTTAAGTGTTACTGAGATCTGCATTTACTATAATGGGGTATTGGACTATATACCGAATATTTCTGTGATTAATCTGCACTTCATATTCAAATATGCCAAAATGCAGTGGATTATTATTCATGGCTTCTGTATTTGTCTACTCCCTGAGATGTGTCTGTAACCCCTGGAGTCAATCCTTGGGACAGTTCTGTAGTCATTTGAGAAGGTGCACAGCGCCGTGGAAAATGTCAGCCATAATTTCAGTTGCCTGTGTGCAGGGACAAGATGATGCCTCTGCCTTCTTGTTTCCCTTCTGATGCTATAAACACTGTTCTTCTCATAGTCTATTCACTGCCATGTTTGTCTCATTTTTGTGCTTCCTGTTGGTTTCGCTGGCTCCAAGCCATGGTGCTGAAGTGCTGCCTAGGGTTTCTAACCATGAGAAGGCTGTGATATGACTTATGGAGAAAATATGTGTGTGACATAGGCTTCCCACAGGTATGAGATCCAGTACTGATGGCCAAGAGTTCAGTTACGACTCAACAATTTACGTTACATAAGGTGTTTAAACAGAAACACACATAAAACAGGAATGTGTATTGATCACTTGACAAAAATGTGACCAGAGGCTCACAGGAACCCAACCCTGTACCTCCCCTAGGGGTAATGCTTCAGTATTCCTAATCCAGTGTTGATAATGACTTTATAGTAGTTACTGGTATTTCACCAATAAGAAAGGTCAGCTATAAAGTCTGTCACCCTTTTGGACTGCCCACTATAAATGGTAAGCACGCTAGGGGGATGAATTTCTACTCTATGGGCAATGTAACCTGCAAGATGTAAGAGACAGAGACAATCACGTTCTCTCAACTAAAACAATTACTATGCCAGAAAATAGAACTTTAATCAATAAGGTTATAAAAAGTCAGGGCAAGTCAGGAACATTCTGTCAAATATTTAGGGATGGCTTATATAAAAATGTGTCTTGAAAACTATGGGAAGCTGTCAACCCCCACCCCCAAAACAAAACAGTGAGAGTATGGTGGGGGGGAGGGAATGGGGGGAAGAGAGAGGGAGAGACAGAGAGACAGAGAGAGAGAGAGAGAGAGAGAGAGAGAGAGACAGCGCTTCACAACTGAGCAGCAGTAGTAACTAAGAGCTGGCCACAAAGAAATGAGCCCATTTCACTGACAAACTTCCCCTTTAAAGGACAATGTGGTCTCTTGCTTAGATGTTAGTCTAGGCTACAAAGACTCTTAGAAGAAATACAGGGTAAAATTGGGAAACGGATTTATATTTTTATAAATGACAAAGGTGTTTATTATTCTGAAGTATTTATTTACATACTAAACACTATAGCCCCAATGTATCAATTTTTCCTTTGCTTCTCTTAGTTATGTGAACTATAGACTTAGTCCAGTGGTGTCCACAGTCCCTACTGTTTGGTGAATATTTGCTTTTATTCTCTTTAGCATATTTAATATTCACAATAACTTTATGAGCCAAATATTACCCACATTTGTCAGAAGATGCAAGCAAAGCTCTCTAAATGTTAGTTACCATTCACTTTTCAGCTCTGTGTGGGATCCCAAGGCATACCTCACGTGCACTCAAGAACTCGGTACCCACAGGTACCATGCAGTGCCCCCTTCTCCTCTAGCTCAGGCTCACCGAGGTGGTGCCCTGCTGCAAAGGGGCCCATGATGCTGCTCCCACTGCTGAGCCTGTTCTAAGGCAAGGCTACTGCTGTGATGCTTGCCAGTCCGTGCCAGGGCCTTGGTTTCCCGTCTTTGTAGAACCCACTGGATGGTGATCTTGCACAAGTCTGACATATCCTCAAGTGTAGAAAATTGCCCTTCCCACGTTCTACAGGCATTTTGGTAAAATCTCTTTCACAGCATCTCCTTAGCATCCAAGTAAAAGTTTCTAATGCTGGCCTTGAGCATGATCCAAGCGACAGGCATAAATGGTAAAATGTGCCCACTCCCTTAACATCTGTCCTGGGACCACACCTCAGTGTCTTCCTGCTATCTTCTTACGATGGCTTCTTTGCAACTTAGATTTTTAACAGCGGCCCTTGCTACAGTCAGTTGGAATTTTAAGTGATCACATTTAAAGACAGAGTCACTTTGGGATCGATCAACATACTTCTTGTGCTCCTAAGTAAAATTTTTATTACTGTAAAAAAGTTTCATGAATGCATACTACAAATATTACATTTAAAATGACTGCTCTGGTAAACAGACTTCCCTGACCTTTTCTCTGGTCTGATGAAAGGCCCCGAAAGACAGGGACTCACTCCTGGCGGCTGCAAATCCTGGAGCATCACTACTTGCTGGACTTGAGATTCCCTATCTGCAGAATAAAGCCATAGTACCAAGTGACTGATCTGGCCCCCTTTTAGCTCTAAAATTCTATGAGTCTATAAAATATTTACTATATTATAAGCAAGGTTTGAAGTATCCAAGCCATTCCCATTAAAACGGCCATGCAACTCCAAAAGTGCAATCTTATGCCTCTGGCTCTCACCCATCTGATCAGCCCTTCATCTGGGCCATTTGAGGAGTGAGAGGAAAGCAAAGAACTAGACTCAGAGGATGGCAGTGGAAGAGGCAAAAACTAGGAATGGAAGTGTAGGGAGAATTCAAGGCAATTCTAGATTGCTGGAGAGAGAAAGCAGGAGAAGAGAGCAAAGAGGGAGAGAAGTGCCCACCACCATCCCTGCTACACACAGCTGCATGTACTTGCTGCTCGCCAGGTGCCAGCAGAGGCCATCCATGTCACAAGCCTTACAGCACTGTTAGAAAATAGAACACATTTTTATGTTCTACAAACCACGAATATATGTATACAAATGTATGGAGAAAGCACATGACAAATATTCACCAAATAGCAGCTGCCCCTGGAAAGGGAGAAAGGGATCTTTGAATTCTTGGTTGATGTGGCCAGATGGGTTTCCTCCACCCTGTGCAGCTGGCATATATAAGGGATAACAGGAGACATTCTCATAACAGGATCACATCCAGAAGATGCTAGAAGGGTTCAGATTGGCAATGTAAAATACCTGATTGTCTTCTAGCTAATCCATCTCAGTCCCCTTCCTACTTCTGAGAAATCAAAGAAGGCTGAGCCTGGTACCCTGGCAGCCAGTCTGCTATTCTGTCTGCCAGGTCGGGCACAGGCTCCTGGGTTCAGGGTCTGGACTGGACACCAAGCACAAGTTTTGCCAAACTGCATGTTGCTGAAGAGCTGGAATCAAAGCAGGGCTTGCCTCTGCATGGATACTACATAGCTAAGTTAATAGACATCACATCTATTGTTACTTTCCAGGAAGAGCTGTCAGACCTGGCACAGGCCCAGGGGCTGCCAGGCCTCTCAGCCCTTCCAGGAAGCAGGAAGAAGCAAAGCCCAAATAGAAAGCAGTCCGCTAAGGAGAGGGATAACAGCTGCGCACCAGCTGCTTGCTGGCTGGTTCTATCCAGCTTTTGCATCTAGATAAACATTGAGGAAGACCCAGAGGGTAAGGCAGAAATATAGAAAGGATGAATTTTAAAATGTAAGAGACCTTGGAAGACATCTAGTCTAGTGTTTCCCAAACTGGGTTGAGGAGCCAGGGAAGGGCAAAGAGTCAAAGCATAGAGTTTGCCTAGGAAGTCTATGCCTTGAAGAAAGGATTCTGGGGATTCTGTGGCTAAAAACAAGTTAAAAACACTGATAACTTCCACCTCTGTTATTTGTATTGTGCTACAACCCCTCCCTACAACATTACCTTTACTAACCTCTTAGGGCAGTGATTCTTCATTCATCAGGGGCAATTTTGCTCTACAGGGTGACATGTGGCAAAGTCTGGAGACCTTTTGGGTGTCACGACCAGGGATGGGGAGGGTGTGTGTGTTACTGGCATCTAGTGGGTAGATTCCAGACGTGTTGCTAAACATCCTACGTGTACAGTCATCATGACAAACAGTATTAATACCAAGACTAAGAAATCCTGTCTTAGAAACAGGAAACGATTCTACAACAATGAGATAGAAAGCCTTTGCCTGTCACATTTTCCTACTTTTGTTTTTCTCTTCAACAAAAGTTAAGGTCCTAGAGTGTACTGTAGCGCACCCCTTGGCCATTAGTTTGGCATCGCTAAGGAGGCAATGTGGTACAGGAGCCGCATTTGAATCCCAGTGCTGCCAGCCCCTAGTTATGTGAGCTTCAGGTTACCTACTGCTCTGAGCCTCGGTTCCATCATCTAAAAATACAGTGAAAAAAATATATGCTGTTTCAGTATGGATTAAGTATTGGAGATAGTATATTACAGAACCTAGCACTCTGCCAGACACATAGTAAGTGCTCAGCAACTGGACAATGCTGTTCATCCTTACTGTCATTTACTGAGGACCCTCTGTCTTAAGAGAGCCAAGCACCATCAGTGACAGAGCTAATTATGTGGAAGTAGAAGACATAGCTTATGCCTCATTTACAGTGAGTGAGATGTATTTCCCCCAAACCATATAAACAAGTGTAAAAATTGCCCTAGGGCTGGAACCTGCCTTTCTGTGTCATTTTACGTCTATAGGACACGTTCTTGTACACCCTTAATTCCAGCCCTTCCTCTTCCCGGCCCTAATGCCTGGCTTATGACAGTGAAGACAGAGACTAGCACCACAATGACAGAATATGACATAAGGTCAAGAACCAGTCAAACCCCAATCTAGGTGTTTTCATTTTCTGCTGAGAAAATACTCTTCTTTGGTTTAAATGAGAATATATGCTGCTTCTTTTCTAATAAGTCGTGGTTCATACAGACTTCAGAAAGTAAAAAATAAAAAAAGCTTTTAGGAAAGAGTTTCTCTCCCACTGTCTCATTCAGAGAAGAAACCAGGATGGGCCCCGAGCCAGCAGGCCTGCAGCTGAGCATGTTTTGGCTCTGGAGGGAGCTCCTGCCTCACAAAGGAAGAGACACAGCAGCTGCTTGTTCACATTCTCTTTCACGGAAGACTTTACAACTCTTTCCTTTCAAGTGACAGCTGTGTATCTCCAGGGTCTTCAGAACTCATAGTTTAGATTCTCAAATCTTTCTCCAGAGCCCTTTACCCTGGGTTTTGATTTGCTCACTGGGACTTGCTATTTTGGAGAAAGCACGGATATTTTTCTTTTGATTAAAATAGCAGAGCTTATTCTAAAGCAAGTTACTAAGTTATTAAAAATGTGATTTTCCTCCTACACATTAACTACAAAACTCAGCGAAGAGGAAAGTGAAACTCTGAGCCATTTCCCAGTGGTACACAAGATATTACTGAATTAAACTATATTTTTATATAATTTTAACTCGTGTAGTTAGCTTGGTCTTTTTTACTTTTTAGTATGTTCACCTTATGTCATAAGAATGATGAATTCTGTTTATTATATACTAAGTGCATTTTTTAAAACATTTGGCTTAAAATGAGCAAAAATATTTGTAAGTGCATTCAAGAAGTTGTACAAGTTATTCACATTACTGCTTCCACAGTCCTTGGGTAGCAGATCACGTGGTACTGACGGCCCTGCTTTAGAGCTCCCTCCAAGGACTAGCCTTTCCCCTGGGGGAGCCGTCAAACTGCCTCAGAGAAGGAGGCATGGACATCAGTTAAAACTCGACCTGAGAGGGAGGAAGGCTTTGACCTGCTTCATCCACATGTAAAGACTGTCCTCTCCACCTGCTCCCCACCAATTCTGCTTTTTTGTTTTCTCCAAAACACGCTGTTCCATCAGATGTTCCAGAAACAGCTACGTGTATCTCTGCGGAAGTGAGGAGGCCGCCGTCCTGGGTGTTTACAGCCTATTACGGCTCCAAACGGGTCGGTTTACCCTAGATATGTGGCCCGATGTGAGTTCTCACTCGCTGAGTGCTGCCTGTATTTTAGAATGTGTGCTGTGCTTCTAGAATAAATGGCGAGGTTGGGGTTCTTCTTTTTCTTTAGTGTTGCTTTATGCTTGGCTTAACAACTAACCAGCAAACCAGTTTCACATCACTTACTTATCCTAAATGTGGAGAACAGCTTATGTTACGATTTTGCAGTCATACTATGGCCAGTGCCCAGCAGTCCGGCTTCAACTACCTTTGGGTACCATACAGACACTTCTGCTACCATGCCATAAATATTTTGTTCCTGATAAACCTTCTCTTTTGTTAAATCATGCTTTTAAAAAAAGAAAGAAAACAGTAGGATTGAAAGGAAAAACAGGGAGCAAACCAGACCACTCAAAACTTAGGGAACTTTGGGGCCAGAGCCCTGAGGAAAATCAATCAGCAGAGCGAACATCACCCCTGACGTGTGCAGTCTGCACCACAACCCTTTAAACCCAGAGGTTTGTGTTTTCCTTTCTGCAGGTCCCTGGAGATGTTCGCTCCTAATACGGAGTAACTTTACCAAAACTTAGAGTGTGATCCAGAGAGAGCCTTTTTCATCAGTCAATTGCCTGTTTGCTCTTCTGGATACTCTGGCAGCTCCCCACACAGCTCCGCATAGTGGCAAGTGCTGTACATCTTGAAGCCACTAGACCCCTTCCATTTCTTGCACTAAAGAGAAATACTTCTGCAGGACTGCCAGCGTTGTTTCCTTAGTCTTCAGAACTACATTGCTCTGGAGGCCACTTTAACTGCAAGAAACCTTGTCCCTGGTCACCTCCCTATACCTGACCACATTAACACACAGGAGGAAATCTAGGAGCCACCAAGACTTCCACACTGACTTGATACCATTTCCCTAGTCACTAAACACATGAGGGCCAGTGTGCACCAAGGAGACACACATCACAGCAACAGGCTGTGTCTAGTGACCCTGCCTGCATCTACTAGTCTAGGCTGAGTTACCAGAAGGGGTCATGCCAATCTTCTGGGGGAGGTGCTTGTGTTCTGACATCCACATGGCACTGTGGCATGCCTGGGTCTACTGGCAGAGGCTCTCTTCGGTGAGGAATTAACAATCTTTTAGCAGAGAACAACGACTAAACACCTTGAATGTCTGTTAGCTCCAAAACTGAGATGCTCCAGTAGGAGAGGGCACAAAACAACACCCTTTAATCTCTGTGTCAGTGCTCCCGAAGGGTGGGAAACTTAGCCTGAAAAAAAAAAGCCAGGGTTTTCCCTGAAATTGTCCTGTCATTGGTGTGGGACGTTATGGGATAATCTGGTGGTGCCCTCATCAATAGTTTTCTAACTAGTCTCCAGGGAACTTACTCTAAATTCCTGGCTGGGGGAAGAGGGGCCAGGGGAGGACCGCAAAAAACAAACAAACAAACAAACAAAAAAACCCCAAAACAAACAACCTGAGTTTCTAATTTTTTAATCAGGCATACTTTCTGTTTTTATAACACTGGTGGTGGATTCGGGGGTAGGGAGGAGGAAGGGAGGGGACATGAAGCTAGGTCTCTTTTTAATACTGCAACTTGGCAGATGACTGGAAAGTGGAAAGGACCTTACTGACCACATGAGGTCTCGTTATTAGAAGGATGTTTCCACCACGGGAAGCAAGCCACCCCAAAACGCTATTAAGGAGACACGGGGATTCAAGGGTGCTGCTACTTTCTAGTGGTGGCTTAGAGGAACGAATTACCTCCATTTCCACTTTTTATAGGCTTACTCTATGAATGTGGTACCCCTATAGACTGCTGTGGAAATTGGTGTGACATGGTGTAATCCCAAAGTGTAATGTGTGTGTGTGTGCGCGCGCGTCTGTATGTGTGTTAAGAAGAAAGAAGAAATTAAGCATCAGAACACAACTCTTCTTGCAAATTAATCTGGAAAACCTCTGAACTCACAAAAAGTAGCTTCTGAGAGTACAATTTTCAGGCCAGTTAGAAAATAATAATTTTTGGACATAAAAGAAGCAACATGTCCATTATGGGTCATCTGAAACCAATTTCAAGTATGCTTCCTACAGATTACATCTAAGGCTACCAAATTGTAGTTTGAAAAATGAGCCATATTTTGGGCTATCTATGAAAGAAAAGGATCACATGTCAATAATTGTGACCAGTGTAGTTT
Source organism: Macrotus californicus (assembly GCA_007922815.1). NCBI lineage: Eukaryota > Metazoa > Chordata > Mammalia > Chiroptera > Phyllostomidae > Macrotus > Macrotus californicus. Next base: position 13,856 of record VMDR010009811.1, on the reverse strand, counting down.
GGATGGGGTCATATAGAACCACCATTTAAAAAGAAAATATTTTATTTATTTATTTTTAGAGAGATGGGAAAGAAAAGGACAAAGACAGGGACATATCAATGTGTGGTTGCCTCTAGTATGCCCCCTACTGGGGATCTGGACCACAACCCAGGCATGTGCCCTGACTGGGAATTGAACTGGTGACCCTTTGGTTTGTGGGCTGGCACTCAGTCTACTGAGCCACACCATCAGGGCTGAACCACCATTTATTCTGATAATAGAAATTGGGACAAAGTACTGAAATATTTATGCATATATGTGATTCACATATGTATGTGTGTATGTAATGTATATATTATAATGACTTGTTTTAATCTTTTTGAGAGGGTCCTTAGGATTTCAGTTACTTCTAACTGAAACCCATGGGTCAGGGTATGTAGAAACTCCAATTAAAAAAGAATCTATACCATTTCAGTTAAATTAATGTTTTGAAAATGGCATCTATTCTATAATTACAGTGCTATATTCTAAACAAAGGTATCAAAGACAGCCTTTAACATGGATAGAGAAAGTAAAAAGCTCATTACCATAATTCACCTTAAATAAAATTAGAGTATGAAAATCAGCATTTTGGAATCAGGTAAGAAGAGAATTACCTAGTGTATAAGCCATAAGTATAAATGTAAAATATCTTTTTTTGTTTGTTTCTTATTTTGAAAGATTTTATTTATTTATTTTTAGAGAGAAGGGAAGGGAGAGAAACATCAGTGTGTGGAGACATCGACCAGTTGCCTCTCACATGCCCCCTACTGGGGACCTGGCCCACAACTCAGGCTTGTGCCCTGACCGGGAATCAAACTGGCAAACTTTCAGTTCATAGGCTGTTGCTCAATCCACTGACCCACACCAGCCAGGGCTTAAACGTAAAATATCTTAAAAAATAAACAACACCACCTCAATTTCCCATGGGCAACTTTAAGAAAGTTATTAATACTTAATCATGTTAATATTTGCATAGCTCTAAGAATTTTTGAAGCACCTTAATGTCTATTATTTCACTTTGTAAGTGCAACTAAGATAGCTTTCTACAAAACAGAAGTGCAATACATATGTAGGTAGGAGGGAAGGTTAAGTATTAAATATTAAAAGCAGGTGAATTTGTTCAACAAGTCAAAATACTTAATTCATCTGTTTGAAACAAAATCGTTGGGATTATACATCTCTGATTGTCTGTCTTCTTGGGCCAAAAAAGGGCAACCATAATTCTCATGCGTTTGCATCAGCAGTTAGTTCACAATAATGGAAATAAAATCCCAAACTTCATTAGAAGAAAACCTAATATATTCGCCAACAGAACTTTCCACCTCCTCTCACAAACGGGCCCTGTGTGAATTCATCTAAAAGCCAGGGAACAAACTGATTTAGGGGACCAAGTTCTGGGCACAGAAGCCTACTCAGTTCCTTCCACCCTATTTCTGTTAATGGCGCCATTCTTTGTTACTGCATCTGAAAGCTTTGGACTGACCTTTAACCCCTCCTTCCAAGGCCTACTGATGCTAACCCTTCTGTTCTCTTACGTTGAGTCTCATGTTTCCGGTCTGTGACCTTCACTGAAGTTCCTGCTCTAATGCTACCAATCCCCGATCCACTCTAGGGACCTCTACCACTCTGATAGGCATAAGGTTCCCTCTATAAACCTCCAGTGGGTCTTCCCCGACTACCAAATTCAGTATAGGCTTTGTAAGAGGCACAGTTGTCTTCTAAACATGATCCTACCCATCAGCTTTGTTTTTCCACACACACGTCCTGATCCAAACAATTGATACCACTTGCTTTCCTCCTAGTCAATGTCTATCTTCATGTCTTCAATATTTGTAACCTCTTCCTGGGAACCCTATTCATCCTTCAGCATCCGTCTCTAGTGACCCCTCCATGAATCCTTTTCTGACTCCCCTGTAACTGCACCTGGCTTCCCATTCTCCTGAACCAGGCCATTTTGCTTGTGCCTCTCCTATAGCTCTTATGTTATGGTATTCTTTCCCTTCTTTCCAGGGGCAGATGAGGAGGCCCTCAAAGGCAGGGAGTATTATTTTCTCATTGTTGCATCTGCTGATGGGCTAGCACAGTGCCTTGCATATTGGGCATACGCAATATCTGTTGAACTCTGAAGAAAATCATATATATTTTTTTATAGAAAATAAGTGTGAAGACAAGTGAAGTCATTCTTGGATCAAATCTTTACAAAAGAAGTAGGCCTCCAGTTCACTCAAAATACTGTTACTCACTCTTAACAAGAAATCAACAGCCAGTAAATTACTCAGCCAGAGAATGTAACTCAAAGCTGTAACATACATAACTATGAGTCACGCTAGCAGCTGGGAAGTTCTGTCCTGCTCGTAAGGAAGAGAACACTCATCTGAAAAGATGATGGAACAGCCACAAAAACGGACAAGTTAACCACAGTGTCAGGTGTCACAGCTGGACCAACTGTCCACAGCAGTGGTTTCTAAGCATGGCAGGTGGCTCATTTACATGCCTGACAGAGGGAAGATCCTATATTCTAAAGCTTCAGAAAGTCAGCAACACCAGGCCAGCCCCTGCTGGGCTCCTTGTAGCTCACTCTCCATGAGGGATGAGCAGGAGGGAGGCTGCATGCGAGCGACATGGGAATGAGCTCTGTTGTCACATGTCATCAGTAAAAGCAGGAAAGTGCTGACGTGCACGTTTGATAATGTGCAAAACTGAGGGGTATTTTCTTTGTTGTTGGCTTTTCCTTTTAGACAAAATTTTTATGACTGTCCACATTCTAGTTTATGAATAACTCCCTGTAGAAATTGCTCATTCATCTATACTGAATTTTAAGTGTTCAAAGAGGAATGAAGTCTATTTCATTTTTTAAAGTGCAAGGAAGGATCGAGTTTAAAAAATAATCTGGAGTCAGTGTTTGAAAAGTTTCTGGGGAGTTATTATGTTTGACTATTTTGGGGTATAAAAAATTTTTCTCACTAGCATAGAACTTTAAAGAGGGGTTTAAGAGTATCTGCTGAGATAGTCTTGGGTCCTTCCATTTGATTGGAGACACATACTTACAGGAAGGATATAAAAAACATGCAACAACTCTATTTCTAGGTGCTGATCCAGTTGTGCAAGAAAAAAAGGGCATGGGGAACGCTTGGCAGGGCATGGGAGAAGGAAGGAAGGAAGAGAAAAGAAAGAAGCAAAGAGAAGAGATGAGAGGAAAAGGAAAGGAAAGGAAAGAAAAGAAGGTGAAAAAAGCAGACATACTGCCACTCTCTGGAACTTACCACCGAATAAGAAAGGTAGTCAATAAACAACTAAACAAACCAATACCTAATTATAAAACTTGATACATACTATGGAAGAAATGACCAGAGGGCTAGAACAGAAAATAAAGCAGTACATCAGCAAATTAGTAGCATGGTTAGGGATGTTCCACTAGGACCTAAAGGATGGGAAGGAGCCAGCCTTAAGAAGGGAAAAATCATTCACAGAGGAGGGCAGAGAATATGCAAGGAACCAGGAGAAGCCAACACAGCTAGAGCACTGTGGGCAAGGAGCATCATAGTCAAGGAAGCTGGCAAGGCAGGGAAGGGTCACGGCAAAGGGGTTGCTTCTGGTTAGGAGTTTGGGTTTTATTCAAGTGCACTGGCAAGGCAAAGTGGTTTTGGATAGGTTGCATTTGTGGGTTCAAACACGATACTGGCTTCCGTGTTGAGTAAGGTAAGAAGCAAGAGTAGAGATGGAGAGACCAGAAAGGAGGCTCTTGCAGGATTCTGAGAGAGACGGTGGCTTGGACTTGGGTGGCCGTGGTGGAGGTGAAAACAGGGCACTCAGACATGATCTGAGACCTATTCTGGTGGCAGGACCAAGAGGCCTTGCGGAGAGAATGGATGTGAGGGGCGAAGGAGAGGGAGGCACAGAGGATGACTCGAATCCTGTGTACTGCTCTGCCTTGTATGTCATTTGATTTTCTTGGCATAGTTCTCATATAGAAAAGTAAGCTAGACTTACACCGGTGTTTTAAAAGACATCTTTTGTAAATAATTCATGTGCTAAAATCTCAGTTTCCACATGAGGCTCACCCTGTGACTGTAACACTGCACTGGAGCGTATGGATATACCTGGAGGCGTGGTGCGGGGGAAAGAGAAGGGGTTTTCACAGCAAAGCCCCTTGGGTTGAATCACAGCTTTACCATTCTGCTAGGCAAACACAGAGGGCACAGCTCTGAGCCTCAGACTTCACATACACAGGTAAGAACTCTCTCACAGTCTGCTTGTGAGAACTAAATAACTTTATAGTAAGTCCTGGCATGCAGTGGTAAGTCATAAGTGTCAAAATCCCCCTTTCCCTTCTTCCGTTACAGTGATGAGAATGCCACCAACAGTTTCTCAGAGAGCCCCCTGGGACAGAGATGAGTACTGTGGCTGAGCGCTGTGTTTCAGGTAACTGGGACGCCCTCCAGGGGAGGGACTGCGGGTCCTGCTGTGGGTCCCAAAGGATGCTTGCTTGGCAATTCTAGCTATAGAATAACTATCTTCCCTCCCGCCCCTGACTAGAAGGGTTGCCAAATAAAATACAGGACACCCAGTTAAATTTGGATTTAAGATAAACAATAATTTTTTTTTCTCAGTATAAATAGGTTCCATAGACTATTGGGGACATACTTAAACTAAATATTTTTCATTGTTATCTGAAATTCAAATTTAACCGAGTAACTGCTATTTTTATGTGTGAAATCTGGCAACTGCACGACTGGGCCAATGTCTACTTTGATTAGGAATAAACTGCTCCAAGATTCTTCCTTCAGAGTTCCTTGAGATGCTCTGACTCTCCTCCGTGTAAGAGGCCATGCCTCCCACCGTCGTGGCTTTATGCTTCCACGCCTTCTATTTTTTTCACATACTTCCTTTCCCCCCCCCCCCCACTCTTAGCAATAAACACACATATGTCCAAAGTCTACTGAATAGCCCTGTGGTAGGTACAAAGTTGACCAAATAGTGGAATTTAACTTTGTGGTCGTGAAGAACGCTGCTGCCGTGTGCGCATGCACGTGCACACGCTGCGTTAGCCTTTTACAGTGAAGATTTCTTAATAATGTATCATTAGGAATACATTTTGAGAGTTTTCTAGTAGCAGTGAATTAAATGCGCATCCACATTAATGGACACCATTTAGATCCTAAAGGAGTAGAATCAGTTATTGAATAAACTGAAAGAGCAAAGCTTGGAGTTCATTCAACAATCACCATCTATTCAAAGCTGAGATTTAGATAGCCTTCATTTTAAATTAAACTACTGGTACATGAAAAGAATTTGGAAGTTTAGGGCCTAGTTCTACCAGTCTGAGAGCTCCTTTTGCATACTCAGGAGTTTCAGTGCTGAGGCAAAAAAATGAAAGGAAACCTAAATATCTAGTTAATTATGTGAGATATCTAAAGCAATGTTACTATTTGCTATTTGTCCACAACAAAAAGAAGAGCTAGATCCAGAATGAAAAGCAATACACCAAGAAAATTTTGTCATGAAGAAATTGTCAGTGGAACTAAACAAAGTATTTAATAGTTAGCTGATTTACATCCTGGTGCAGCTCCTTTTCTCATGTGGACTGGTAACAAAAAATTCACAAACTGGTGCCAGTCTGGGGAGCAGATTCTGAGTAGGGCTCATGAGGAAGATCCCAGAATGTTATGCCATACGTTCAACATTCACGGCACAAATGGAGAGATCTCTTCCTTCTGGTCCTTTTGCAGACCAAAGATCCTCTTATGTCCTTAAAATAAAGGCATAAATATTTTCTCCATTCTAAGCATCTAACTAAACATCTGTCAAAACAACAGCGGCCCCAATTTTAGAAAGAAGAGGATGTGTGCTTACTCTTCTTGTCGTAAGTCATTGACGCTGCGGTCCAGTGAGATCATGTCACTTGCCACCATGTTAAATCCAAACTCTTTAATGCTGGCTTGAACTGCATGTTTGAGTTCTGGTCCCAAAACCAATGGCTTGGCTTTCTCTCCAGGGCCACCAACCACTCCAGGAGGCTCAGGTTCTTTGGGTTCAAAGTTACCGAGGACCCCTGGGCGTAGCACAGGATCACGGTAGGTGAGTGTTTGAGGCTTAAAAGTGAGATACTGCCTCTGCATTATGTCTTTCTGGTTCTCTCCTCCAGCATGGCGCTCTTGTTCATTTTTGGCCTTGTTTTTTCTTCTAATAGACTCTAAGTCCACTTCTACTCCTTCAACATGAGGCCAGGGTACCACAGGTTTGAATCTGTCATCCCCAGGAACTAATCCATTGCCTCCACGGTTAGGCATGGGGTTATTGACATCTCTGTCTTCCTATACAAAAGGGAGGGGATATACAATGAGTACATGAAGGTAAACCACAGCAGAGTTCATTATGATACCAGTTTTCATGTTTTCAAAAAGGCTGAGGCAACACTAAAATGGTTTAAAGCATGATACAGAAGCAGGTCAGTAATCAGGACTTCCCACTAGAAGATATCTTTCAAGAAAGGAAGGGCATGCCAAGAAGTAGACTATTTCCCTGTCTTACCATTCCAAAAGAAATGAATGGATGCAATTTTTATTTCTCCCCTTCTAAACCTAACTCTCTACCAAAGACTCATAATAAACCACATTGTTATGGGTTAGAGCCAATGAGGTTCTAGGACCTTTAACAAACACAGACATTGAATAGGTCATGTTGTATAATATGCGGTTTTCCCAGCTGCCCGGTGTATGATAAATATAGCTTTGTGCCAGTGATGTAGCCATATGGTGGCAGTGGTATTAGATGTCACCCATCACGAGGCTGGCTTCGTGCCCCTAATGGCAGAAGAACAAGGCGGGGGTAGGCATTCAACAGTCCCAACTTATTATATTCTATTCAGTAAGACCTCAGCTGAATGGAGAGCTATTCTTAAAAAAGCTCTAATAACTCTAACCAAGTCAGTTTGGGCTTTTCAATCATACCCAAAACCTAATTTGCCCTATTCCAGAAGTAGTCCAGGTAGAAACAGATTTTGCATGTAAGGAGACTTGGTGAAATCCACTCCCTTTTCTGCTTGGACCCTCCTCATCATGTAGCAGACCTTTCCGTCAGAGATCGAGTGCTTTTGCTTCTGAGGTATTTACTGTACATGGGATTTTTGCTAGGCCTGTATTGTTCTCTGCTTGAAGCAGCGTTCTCACCATAAACATTACCCCAGTGGCTTTAAAAAATAATCATGTCCCACCCCCAGACTTTGTGATGTAATTGGTCTGGGCATTCATATTGTTAAAAGCTCCCCTGGTGACTTCACCATGCATCTGAGCTTGGGAAGCTCTAGCTTAATGGGAGAGCTGCTAGCCATAATTAGACAAGGGGATTACTGAGTATGCATAGCCCAGCAAGAGGCAAGGTGAACTTAGATCTACAAAATAGGCTAACTCGTCTGTCACCTCGCTCTATACTAACATGTGATCCTTTCATAGAGTCAAGATACAATTAGTACCACCTGACCAAAAGGTTTTTATACTGCTAGAGCTAGCTTCAAAATAAAGTTAAAAACTTTGTTTTAAAAGGTACAGAAGTAAGGCTCTAGGTGTGATGTTGACAGGTAGGTTGCTATTTACTGGTAGTTTATTTGGGGATAAAGATTTCTTTTGAGAAAGTCAGTTAATTCAAAGGTGCATTTAGTTGATGTTGACATTTTGGCAAGGACTAGCTAAGAATTGATTTCAGAGAGTTCAGAAATGAAATTTAAAATTGTATCTACTTGTTTAGTTAATATAAGCATATGATAAAACATTCAAAGGATTCAAAAGGGCAGAGAGTAAAAAGCAAGTTTTCCTGCCTTCCCTTCATAGAGACCATGATAGCCAGCAGTTTCGTGTGAATCTTTCTAGATGTTATTAATGTATGCTTGTATAAACATATATGTGTACATATAACAAGAGACTTTTTCGTGAACATGGGGCATAGATTTTAATTGATGAGACTCCGTAAGATGTTACAACTGGTCAAAAGGTAAACTCAAGGAACAAACAAATATATAAATGTCAAGAATACTGCATAGAAGGAGTGCTCCTAACCACTTCAGGATTGGTGCTGCCACATAGGAATAGATGTTTGGTCAAGCATAATCTTAAAATTAAAAAAAAAAAATACTGCAAAGAATTTAAAAATAGATGCAAAGCTGGTAAAATTATTTGCTATCCAGAGGGCAATAACCAAGTCCATTCCCCAGTACACAATTTCCTTTTCAATGGACAAGAACCTTTGCATTACTGCCAGTTTCTATTACTTACAGGATTGTAAAACAGTCAGAGATAATAAAAGGGCAAGATAACCTAGAAAGCTGAGTCAGACAGAATACCCAGTAATCTTTTTGGTCCATTTCAAAGTTGTTCCACAATGTTCCTCCACTAACAAATAATGAAATATAAAATGCAACACAGCCTGATTCTTTAAATATGATGTCTTCCTGTAGGCATGTGTTATAAGTAGATAAGGCTTTTGGGTCAGGAATTTCCGATCTGCACACCCTCCAGGAGAGACTCAGCTGGAGCCTGACCCGTGAACCCTACTAAGGGTCACAGGTGAAGAGGTAGAAGGTAGTTCTGCCAGAAATCTTGTAGTCATGAAGTCCTGAGGGTTATCGTAAGCATTAACTCATACTAAGGAGAGGAAGCCAAGCACGACTGAAACAGAGAGGTAGGCACCAAAGCTGAGAAATGATTGCAATGATGGAAAAAGTATCCATTTCTCCAGTTTGTCTCCTGGTTATTTCCAAAATTATACTCACTTATGGCAGTGTTGTAAACAAATTAAAATAGAGAAATCATTATAAAACTCAAGATATTGGACCCAAGTTGTTGACTCTGAATCAAATATAACACAAAAAGGAGAAATGCATTCTCTTCAACTTCAATTTTTTCCCTCAAGGCTGCAGTGAATCAGTAACTAGGAAGGTAAAAAATGAGGGGAAGGATATGTCAAAAAATACAGAAAAGTAGGTCATCAGATGTCAGCATCCATAACCATGGCAATCCACTATGTAGCCTAATATGCCACAGAAAAAAGTTACATATTGGAAGGGTGTGGAATATGATAGTACATGAAATCACGAGAGCCAAATTGTGAAATACGCAATATGGTGCAACTTGGCCTATGCTAACACAAAAGTTGCAAATTTAAATATTTCTCAAACTCAGTCACCTCAATGAGAATATTTAATGGACTCAAACTTCAAGCTTATTGTCTTCCAAAATTGTTTTGATCTCTTCTTGACTTAAGGGTTCTTTGTCTAAATTTTAACTGTTGGTGTTCTTCACGGTTTTGTTAAAAGTCTACCTGTTATATTACCCTTGTTCTGGGTTACCTCGTTCTCTTCCAAACTAGGTGACCAGACTTTGTACTTACCATTCCTGTATCCACTTCCTCAGCCCGCACGACACTTCTGATCTTTGGACTGACAGTCACCTGCTTCCTGAATATCTACTTATATCAAGCTGGTACCTCAGTTTAAGATACCCCAAACTGCACTTATCATTGACCCTGTACCACAAACCTGTTTCGATTACTGTCCTTCCTACACTGGGGACTGGAACCACCATCCACTCAACTGATCAGGTACAAACTTGCACTTTACCCTCACTCCTTGTTTCTCTTTTATCTGCCCTGGTGACATCCAGCCACTCACTCATTCCTGTCGGTTCCACCATCTGTGCAGCTCCTGAGTGACCATTTCTCTCCACTACCCTGACTGTGGCTGTCTTCGTTCAGGCCACCCTCATCTCTTAGCAGGGTGACTACAACAGCAATGACAGTGATGATTACAAATACTATGGTCTAAGTGCTTCGCCTATGTTGACTTATTTAATCCTGCCAGTTAGGTTCCGTGATTACCATCCCTATTTTACAGGCACAAAACCAGACAGGAAAGTGACTAATGTCAGAATCAGTACACCGTACGGTCCAAATCTGAATCCAGGTGGACTGGCTCAAGAGCCTGTGCTCTTAACCACTGTGTTTTTGTGCTTCTCATTCTAACGCATGTATTTACTGTCTCTCTTCACTATTTTTTCTACGCAGCAGCCATGGTGACTTCTAAAATTGAAATATGAACACGTTACTTTCCCTGCTTATAATATTCTACCACTGACCCTCTTCCCTATGGAGAATTTATCCTGCTTAACAAGGTTGATATGGCTTTTCAGGCTACAGACTGCACTTCTATCTCCACCTTACCCACTAGAGCAGGGATTGGTTAACTTTTTCTGTAAAGGGCTGAGTAGTAAACACTTCAGGCTTTGCAGACCATAGGGTCTCTGTTGCAATGATTTAAGTCTGCCATTATGGTGCAAAAGCAGTCACAGACAATATGTAGATGAATGGATATGATCGTATTCCAATAACACTTTATTTACAAGGACAGGTGGTGGGGATGATTTGGCCCCCAACCCCCACACTAGACCCTAAGTTCTATAAAAAGGTAGGGATCATGCCTATTGCCACTGCATTCCCAGTTCTTACCCTGGCATGCAAATTCTCAGTGAAAATATACAGAATACATAAATGAATCCTAAACTTGCTTCTTTGGTTATGAGATTCTGAGAAGAAAAGGGAAGGAGAGAATGGAGAATATGGAATGGGAAAGAAGGGCTTAGAAAACCTTTCTGGCAAAATTATGAATTCAGCAAGGGAATGGGACATAACTTTATATTCTGTGCATAGTACTGTACCCTTAATAATGCCACATAATACTCACTAGAAAAACGGAATTTGCTCACTTCTCAAAGCCTGTATGTCATTAAATTTGAAGGCAAAATCAAATATGAGAATTGTCTGTCTAGTCTCAAGTCAATTGAGAGTAATCACGTCAAATCTTAATGTTCCATGACTTGAAGAACGGCTGTAAAGCAGTCTAATCACTCAGCCCCGCTAGGAAGGAGAGCTCCCCCTTCCTGAGAGTGAATGAAAATGCGCAGAGACCTTTCTCACTCACTGGCACTGTGATACCTTCATAAGCACCAACTGACTTACTGTACCGTTAAAAATCAACGAATCGCTGGTGACTAGAAATGGAAAAGAGAATCGGTAGACAATCTTCTAAGACCCGTATGCTCACAAAGGTGGAAATGTACTAAAAAATATAATCACTTACCACCAGGTGGAAATACGGGATTTCAGAAATTGGGTCAGACTATTTGTTCTACATCTCACAATGTACTAAGTTCCTCCCTCACCTCCATATCTTACTTATGTATGGTATTTGTCCAAGGTGGCCACGCCTTGGTAGAAATGATATGAGCATGAAGGGATTCAGAAAAATGGTCTTTAGAGCAAATGGAAATACTATAGGCTTGTTTGGATGTGAAATTATAGACAAACCCTGGAAAACTAAACTCTTAATGATAAGCTTCTGCAGTTACATAATCTCTTGAAAAATTACAATTTAACTTTAGGAGGTGGCCACTGCTAATAAAATATACACTATTTGGTTATCATTCTGCATGAGTCACAGAACTTAAAAACATAAGTCAAATCTAATTCTATGACTTAAAAACCCCATCTAGAAAAAAAATCTTTACTTAGAAAAATCACAGTGGCGTCCTTTCGCTAGCAGCACGCAACTTGAAGGGGCAGAAGAAACGGGCAAAGAGAGCAGGGAGGGAGATGGTAAAAACAAAGAGGTGCTGGCGAAGAAACCTCTTTGTTTCAGAAGAAACAGGGTGAACGTGTAGGCTGGGCCTTCCAGACTCTTACTCACCTGTGGCAGGATGTGGGCGGGAGTGGGGGGTGCTCTAGCCTTAGTACCCTTGTTTCTCTCTGGTTACCTCGACCTGGATTCTGAGCTGATTTGTCTCATGCTGACTTTATGCTAAAAACTGTCTGAAGACCATCCAGTCTTCCTCCTTTCAGAGCAGAGAGAGTTGACTGCATTGGGAGTCAGTGGCCCTATCGGGCATGAGAAGAGGGACAAGGGTCAAGTAATTCATCTCTGCCTAATCAGGGTTTAAAGCGCATAAACCTAAGATTAAACAAACATCTTACCAGAGCTTGAATAGTTAGAATGTCCTCTCTCATGGAAAAGGACCCTATTCCAAGTACATTTAAAGATCCATAAACTAGGAAGAGCTTTAAGGCCAGAGGCAATGTCTCTATTGGCAACTAAGGCAGAACTGAAAATAAAGAAGGGTGTGGGTTATCAGTAAGAAAAAGTATTACACTCTCATAGAAGAATTATCTCCTGAAAGAAATAGACTCAGGATAAATTCTTCTTCTTTTTCTCCTTCTTTTTCCTAGGTACCAGGCCAGTATATAAGCCACAAGGTAACAGAATGGAGAAAACAGTATGGTTGACATCACATTAACTGCTCCACCAAAGGAAATCAGGTCAGCAACCCTAGTGCTATCTATTAGACTTTGGCAGAATAACCACCAGGACAAGACTAAGTACTACACAGTAAGCCAGCCTGGCGCAGACTTACTCTAAGGACTGAAGCACTGACACTCCGGACTACAGAGAGCTGCTATTATATAACAGCTAATCATTACTCCTTTTATTTTTTTCTTGAAAAACTTAGGATATAGTATGGCAACCACAGTTACAAATGGGTAAGTACGTGGTGCATTTTTAACCACCTACTGGAAACGTTTTACCAGGTTCATAAAAGGGCACTTTGAATCAAGTAAATATAACCCCTCCTTAACCAAATAAGCAAAACATAAAATACAGGATATAACACAGACCTATCCTGTACTATTGTGGATAAATGAAAATTAATAGGTATCTTCCTAAAAATATGACTATATCACATTTTTGAACATTTAGGCAGTCATAGTAATAAAAGGGAGACTATATTATAAAAGAGTCTCACAATAAACCTCATAGTTGTGCAACTAGTTAGTCAACATTTGTGGACGTGGGTTTTCCTACAGTATTCTTGAAGCAGTATCCATCTGCATTGACAATAATTTTCTGAAGATCTTTATGCATTCTGTGGCATGATCGGGGTCAACTGCAGAATATCTAGATATGGAAAATTTTCAGGCTTGGGCTCTTTTTCCTCAGTTTAAAAACAATTTCTTACCCACATTAGGATGAGACAAAATGAGGCTGTAATTTGCCTGAATTAAATAATGGCAAAATGAAAGTATTATATTTTCAGTAGAAAAATACCAGCTCTTTGGGGACAATCAACTATTTGAGTTATTAAAAATAATCTCCAGCCCTGGGTGGTGTGGCCCAGCGGGTTGAGCACTGGTCTGTGAACTGAAAGGTTGCTGGTTCGATTCCCACTCAGGGCACATGCCTGGGTTGCCTGCCAGCTGCTCAGTAGTGGGTGTGTGAGAGGCAACTGATCAATGTTTCTCTCACACTTCTTTCTCTTTCTCCCGCCCACTCTCTCTAAGAAATAAATACAATTAAAAAAAAAAACAAACACCTGAAGGTTATCTAAGGTTATCTACATTTTCTGATACCTGTAATGAGCTCTTGGTTTATCCTGGACCAACTACCTCTTTGGACCCTCTCCCTCAGGAGGTTGTGAGTTCCATCAAGCAAAAGGCAAAGGCATGCACTGTCATCCCAGCAGGGCCTTTTCTTCCAGGTAAATGATAAAAGCTAGAGGCTGAGAGTGAAACACTGATTCCTCCTAAGCATTTAAAATTGTCTAAGAAATTCAACAAGAGTTAAAAGGTTTCTTCCCACCAGGTTCACTTATTTTCAATTTAATATTTATAAAAATACTGAAACATGTTTCAAATGTTCTATATTTCGATAATAATTATGTACTGATGGTATCCCAAGTTGTAAATTAGTGAGTCTAATTTCCATGGTCATTTCTATGTCAAGCACATAGATGCTACAA
>VMDR010009810.1:0-32446 GCA_007922815.1 Macrotus californicus | reverse complement strand
CCGTGACTGTTCTGTAACAACTAATTTGTACGACTTAATCCCTTCACTTTTTTCATCCATCCTCCCAACCCCATCACATCTGGCTACTGTCAAAATGTTCTCTGTATCTACGAGTCTATTTCTGTTCCGCTTTTTTGTTTACTTTGTTGTTTGGAATCAATTGTTGATAGATATGTGTTTATTGCCATTTTGTTGTTAATATTCTTTTATTTTTTTTTCTTCTTCTTCTTAAAGAAAACATTTTAACATTCATGTAATACGGGTTTGATGGTGATGAACTCCTTTGGCTTTTTTCTTTTTTTCTTTGTAAATACATTTTTATATACAATACAATAGGGCAGTTGATCCCTCCCTTTCCTTTAAAAAATGAAACAAACCCTTTAAGAAAATCTGCAAGTTGCAAGCTTGTAAACAGTGATGAAAGAGCCCTGAGCAGCCCTGGCTGGCCCTAGTTGGTAGTTCAGTTAGAGCTTCGTTTTGATACACTGAGGTTGCAGGTTCAATCTCTGGTCAGGGCATATACAAAAATCAACCAATGAATGCATAAATAAGTGGAACCACAAACTGATGTTTCTCTCTCTCTCCCACTCTCTCTTCACCTTTTCTCTCTCTAAAATCAATTTTAAAAAGTGATGAAAGAAAAAAAAGTATTCAAGAAATAAGTCAAAATCTTTCTAACACATACAGATTAGATCTATAAAGTAGAAATTATAACTACCCTAAGTGCATCAATGATCACAGTCTCTCTTCCCCAGAAATTCATCTCAAGTGAAGGGAGCTGAAAGAACACCAGAAAAATAATTTCTACATTTCCCATCACACAAGTATGACCCATCACCCCCTTGTTAAGTCCCCTAGTCAACCCCATCACCTGGTATGGGTAACTCTTTATATACCCTTTGATTCTAAATGGTAACTTTGCTGGGTAGTAGGTCCTTGCTTTTTCATCACTTTGAATATTTCTTGCCAATCTCTTCTGGCCTGCAAAGTTTCTTTTGAGAAATCAGCTGACAGTCTTACCGGAGCCCCCTTGCAGGAAACTAACTAACTGTTATTCCCTTGCTTTTTTAAAAAATTCTCTCTTTGTCTTTAACCTTCTGCATTTTAATTATGATGTGTCTTGGTGTAGGCCTCTTTGGGTTCATCTTGTTTTGAACTCTCTGTGCTTACTGGAATTGTATGTCTATTTCCTTCACCACGTTAAGGAAGTTTTCTGTCATTATTTTTTCAAACATGCTTTCAATGTCTAGCTCTCTCTTCCCCACCCAGAACCCCCATCATGTGAATGTTGGTATGCCTGAAGTTGTCCTCAAAGGCACTTTACACTATCCTCATTTTTTAAATTCTTGTTGTTCTTCCTTATATTCCAAATTGCTGTTTTGATTCTTGGTATCATCTACTGTACTGTTGACTCCCTGTAATGCATTTTTCATTTCAGTTAGTATATCCTTCATTTCTGACTGGTTCATTTTTATAGTTTCCATGCCCTTTTTTATGCTGTTGAGATTCTCTCTAAGTTCATCTACTCTTCCTCTAAATTTATGGAGCATTCTTATAACCAGTGTTTTGTACTCTCCATCTGATAGGTGGCTTGACTATACTTTGTTTAGTTATTTTTCTAGAGTTTTATTCTGTTCTTTCATTTGGGATATGTTTCTTTGTCTCCTCATTTTGGCTGTGTTCCTATGTTTGTTTCTATGTACTAGGTAGAGTTCCTATGTCTCCAGGTCTTGGTAGAGTGGCCTTATGTAGTGGATGTTCCGTAGGGTTCAGTGGCACAGCCTCCCTGCCCTGCCTGTAGGCTGTGTACGCTTTCCTGTTGTTGAGCCTTGATTCCTGCTGACACATCCATGGGAGAGCTTTACTGCAGGCCAATCAGCTGGCAAGGACTGGCTTCAACCACCAACTACCATGGAGGATCAGCTGTGCAGGGACTCACCCCATAGAGCAGTACTTACTTTAGCAGGTCTCTGGTGTCCGCTGAGTCCACCTCTTGAGTGTGTGGCTAGTGGAGGTGATTGATGGGGCTTCAATGTGGTCTGAAGTTGCCCACTGGGTGCACTGGCTCTGAGGCCTCCTGGGAGGTGCAGGCCAAAATCAGCTACCACCTGCATTCTGCAGGAGACCATGCATGATGACTTACAAAGTGATCTGCAGATGGCTGACACTTGCGCTGGGCTTAGAGGTTCCCAGATGAGGCCAATCTGGGAACCAAGGCTGGCTGCTGCTAGTGCTGGGCCTAGAGTCACTTAGTCAGAGGTACAGGACATAGTGAGGCCAGATGCTGCTTGCTTGAGAAATTTTAGGAAAGGCTGAAGCATGAGCCAAGACAGGCCATTTGCATGGGAAAGCCACTGGAAACAGCTTGAGAGGGCCTGCAAGTTGGGTGGGGCAAGGTCGCAGGGAATCACCAAGGTGGGGTTAACAATATTAGCTATATTGATGGAGACTCATATATAGTACCTGCCTGCTCTCTTTGCATGTGTGTGTGTGTGTTGGGGTTGGGGGTGGGGTGGGATCTCAGGAAAGGAACAATGGCCTCTACCAACATTTCCATCTGGGAGAAAGCTGCATCCTCCCCCGCCCCCAGCTCTCACCCTAATGTCAGACCATTTAGTTCCTTCCTGTGTGTCTCTGGTGCTTTTTGATCTGCTTCCCCTCAGAGGGAATAAATCCAAGCTAAGAGGGAATAACTCTGAGTAAGTCTGGGTGAGGGCCCTAGGAGAGGAACTACTTGGCACTCCAGAAGCCTTCTGTCTCCCTTGGCCATAATCCCTGCTAGTTTTTACATCTAGAAGTTATGGGGACTTCTATTCCAAGTATTGAAATACTGGGCTTGGCTAGGGGGCCTGATTTGGGGCTGGGACTCCTTGGTCCTCAAGAGGGAACCTCTGCAGCCAAGATACCCTTCCAGATTTTTATCTGCCACAGGTGGCTGTGGGACCAGCCTGTTCCGTGTGACATTGCCCCTCCTACCAGTCTCATGTGGCTTCTTCTTTAAATCCCTAGTTGTAGGACTTCCATTCAACTAGATTTAAGGCCTTTCTGAATGGTGGTTGTTCTGTAGTTTAGTTGTAATTTTGATGTGGTTGTGGGAAGATACAAATGCCATGTTTACCTATGCTACCATCCTGACTGGAAGTCTCTTCTGCATAGTTTTATGTGTTGTTTTGGAAGTCACTGTGCAGTCTTCATTTAATCTCCTGTCACATTGATCCAATTTGAATCCATAAATATTTTTAAATCATTCCCCAACCAGTTTTCACTGAAACCCTCATGTATTTTCTGAAACAACAACAATAAACTGTGTTAGTTTCTTGTTACTGCTGTAATAAATGGCCACAAACTCAGTGGCTTGGAACAACAGAAATTTATATTTTTTATAGTTTTGGATGTCAGCAACCTAAAATGGGTCAACAGGACTGGATTCTTTCTGAAAGCTCTAGGGAAGAATCTGTTTCCTCGGCCTTATTCAGCTTAAGGAGCTGCTTGCATTTCTTGGCTTGTGGCCCCTTTCTCCAGGTTCTCTTGGGATATCCACTCTTCGAACCCAGCCACCTTGCTGTGAGAAGCCCAAGCAGAGCTGTGAAGAGGCCATGTTTTGGTGTTCCAGCCGAGTCAGCAAGCTCTGCCAGACCTGTGAGTAAGCAACTTCAGATCACGTCAACCTCAAGTTGTCAAGTCACTCCTGGCTCTTTGAGTCTTCCCAGATGAGGCCCTGGACATTGTGGAGCAGAAACAAGATATCCTTGCAGCGCCCTTTCTAAATTGCTGACCCACAGGATCTGTAATCACAATAAAACGGTTGTTGTTTTATGCGACTGAGCTTGGCACAGGCTGTGTTGCTACAGTAGTAATTGGGATACTCAGGTCAATATAGATGTAGAAGGACACAGCCAGTAAACACAAGATGTCCAGATCTTACCATTTTCCACCAGCTTATTTCTTACAACAGTCTCAACCCCATGAATCTAATCCAGAGCTGGTCTTTCCTTTCTCCTCCCATATAATTCCACTTTTCTAACCAATTCATGTGGCCAGAGCTCAAAGATCTAAAGATTTAATGAAACCTCATAGAACCTAGAAGCAAGTCCCATTTAAAAGGCTACTTCTAAATACCAATACATATACACTGTTATTTAAACTATTTGAAATTTTTAAAAAAGGATAGACTTAGGTTTTTTTCAAAATTTGTTATTGTAAAATGTGATCAAGCCCTGGCTGGTGTGATTCAGTGGATTTAGTGCTGGCCTGCAAACCAAAGAATCACCCACTCAATTCTCAGTCAGGGCACATGCCTGGGTTGCTGGCTATGTCCCCGGTTGGGGGCGTGCGAGAGGCAGCTGATCGATGTATCTCTCACACATTGATGTTTCTCTCTCTCTTTTTCTCCCTCCCTTCTTCTCTCTCTAAAAGTGAATAAATAAAATTTTAAAAATGTGGTCAGTGAAGAAACAAAACAAGAGGAAATCTTTTTTCTGGAGGTGTCGGGGTGGGAGGACAGGGGCAGAACCAGATGACCAAGGTTGACAGGGAGGTTGGAAGTGATAATACTCATTCAATAGGAAAAAAAAACTTATTTTCACTTCTCTGAGTTTTTGCTACCCTTAGAATATCAGTGATGTTAGATCAGTTAGAATGGAGCCCTTTTCCGAGATTGTTTTCTGATCTATTTTCCTAGATTAAATCCACCTTCGACTCCGCCCACACTTCAAAAATGACTGTAGACTCTGAGTTCAGAGAATAACTGTTTCCTGAAGAAGTGTTTTGTGAGGTCAGTGATACGGAGGATGTTATTTATTACCTTGTTCAACTATTTGTGTGAGCTGGAGGGACAACGAGTGGAGATGATGGTTGAAATGGGCACTGGGAGAGGGGCAGACAAATGATTTAGCAACATAAAAACAGAGCCTGTGTGATTTAATTAAGCATCCAGAGCTGGCACCAAGGAATTTGCTCATTCCTCTGAACAGTCATTTAAAGAATATGAAGTATGAAACCCTAATTCAAAATAATACATGCACCCATATGTTCATTGCAACATTATTTACAATAGCCAAGGTCTGGAAATAGCCCAAGTGCCCATCAGTAGATTACTGAATAAAAAAGCTATGGTACATTTACAGAATGGAATAATACTTGACCATAAAAAAGAAAAAACTACCCTGGCTGGTGCAGCTCAGTGGATTGAGTACCAGCCTGTAAACCAACAAGTCTCTAGTTTGATTCCTGGTCAGGGCACATGCCTGGTTTGTGGGCCAGGTCCCTGGTTGGAGGGGTACAAGAGGCAACCAATCTATGTAGCTCTCGCACATTGCTGTTTCTCTCCCTCTTTTTCTCTCTCCCTTCCCCTCTTTCTAAAAGTAAATAAATAAAATCTAAAATAAAGAAGAAAAAAATCTTACCTTTTGTGACTGCATGGATGGACATGGAGAACATTATGCTAAGTGAAATAAGCCAGTGAGAGAAAGGCAAACACCATATGATCTCACTTGTATGTGGAATCTAATGAACAAAATAATTTAACAAGCAAAATAGAAACAGAAGCATAGATACATAGAACAAACTGGCAGCTGTCAGAGGGGGGTAGTTGGGAGGCTGAGCGAAAAAAGGCAAAGGGATTAAGCAAAAAATATATATACATTTGAATGAAACAGTGTAATGATAGCCAGAAGGAAAGAGTGGTAGGAGAGGTAGAGGTGGACAAACGGGGTAAATGGGCCAGAAAGAGACTTTACTTTAGGCAATGAGCTCACGATGCAGTGTTCAGATGATGTTTTGTTGAACTGTACACTGGAAACCTGTATGATTTTGTTAATCAATGTGTCTCCAGTAAATTCAAAATTTTAATAAATGAATGAGAATAGAGGATTGGCTTATCTTATAACACCTCTGAATAATTATATCAGATACTTATCTTTTTAAATGTCAGCTACTTACTCTTTTGAATGTCACTGGTTTTTGATGGATAATTCAAGAAACCAAGGCTGGCTTACAAGTGTGGATTGACAGGTACAGGCTGTGATTTTCATAACACTTTATCAGTACTTGACTTTACTTAAAGCACAGCTTATGGAAAGAGGAAACTGAGGAAGCATAAACAGTTGAAACCCTCTGACCTTCTCTAAACCACAGTACTCACACTGTTTACCTCTTCCCCCAGCCTTATATGGCAGACAGCAGTTCACAAATAAATTGAGAATTATTTCACTACCTGAGCTGCTGCTGCTATTAGTCAGCAAGAAAAAGGTGATGGCTTGTTTGATGATGACAAGGGACAGAAATAAACTCCCATAACACACTGACACCTCTAAGAATGCTTCAGATTGTGTCTCATTGGTTCTATCCAAAGCAGGGGTCAGAACATCAGAATTATTAACTCACTTAGTCCTTGTAAGTGTTATTAGGGGTAAATACTGCTATTACATCCTCATTTTAAAGACAAAGAAACTGAGGAACAGACAGGTTAAGTACCTTGTTCAAGGTCACAATGAGTGGAAAAGTTGGGATTTGAACTCTGAACTCTGCCTCCAAAATCTATGCGTTTAGCCATTATACAATGATGCTATTGTTTCTATCCCTCTTTAATTAAAAATATTACCCAAAACAAAAATTCTAACTCACCTATCCATTAATTGGCAATTAGAAGCAATAATTCTAATCCTTTGTGATATGGACTCCATCCAGCAGGGTCCATATATTATGGATGAGAGGAACAAATTCATACAGACTGCATAAGTCCTTTGGAGAAAAAGGGACGGCATGGCCACTCCCTGAGTGAGAGAGAGCCTCGACCCTTGCCTGGACAGGCTTTTATTGGCTTTCTAATAGCATACATCAAAGAAGGTTCTCATTCATTATGCTTAGGTTTGCTTTAGGTGATTACTTTTTACAGGTAACAAAGGAAAGGATGCTACTGATTACTTCTTACAGATTAA
The DNA here is from genome assembly GCA_007922815.1 of Macrotus californicus. Lineage (NCBI taxonomy): Eukaryota > Metazoa > Chordata > Mammalia > Chiroptera > Phyllostomidae > Macrotus > Macrotus californicus. The sequence goes on along the minus strand of VMDR010009810.1, from coordinate 25,508 downwards.
CAAGGAAAAATGTTGCAAAGCAAAGGAATGATAAGAGTGATTGGTCTGGTTACACTCCATCTTTGGGAGAATTAGCACAGACTTTAGGAAGTTACTTTAAAGATATGCAGTAAGCATTTGCTGCTTCAATTCAGGGTGAGGGAGTTTTAGCAAAAGCAAGCCTCAAAGCAACCTAGGTATAATGCAGGCCTGGTTTCCCAAGGGAAAGCCGATCCGTTGGTTTGGCTTCCTCTGTGCCAACTCCCACCTGTCGGTTTCCCGATAGGGCTGGGCTACATTTGCCATGCCAAACAAATTGGTTCTCTATACTTTTGCTGTTAATTTTGACCCAAAGAGCATTAGGACATATTGTTCTGGAGAGCCCATACTTGGAAAAGATATGTTTATGACTAACAGATAGCAAGATATGGTTTTCACAACATTTTCCAGTGAAACATTTGGTTTTCAGAAGCTGCCAAGGCTTCTAAAACAAAACCTGAGTCAATATTTACACAGAAATATGCAGAGGGTGGGAAATGGCTAACTCCTCACAATCACCTGAGGTACATTGGGAGAGCTTAACTAGTTACTAACATACATTCTACCATTCCGTCATATCTCTCTACCTTTACATGTTATCATCCTCGTGGTTATAAAGGCCAAGTGGGAGGTTCAAGATAATTACAGGAAATTCAGTTCACTTATATTGTCAATGTTAGTTGACATGCCTATAGCGTTTCTCTTGAAAATCTCCTCCATCACTTCACCATCCTCCTCACATACACACAGTGATAAATTGGGGGTGGCATGGTTTCAATGTATTGCAGCTTCTCCCATCAAGAGATGGAGCTAATTTTCTTGGTAACTTGAATCTGAGCTGGGCTATGTAACTTGCTCTGTGCAATGGGACATTAACAAACAGGATGTAAACAGCTTGAAAAATACATTGTGTTGCGGGTTACCTCTGGTGATGGAATCTCTTCTGCCATGATGAGAACAGGCCCAGGCTAGCCTGCTGGATGATGAAGGACATGTGGCCAAGTCGTCCTGTCACCCCAGCTGATATAAAACCAAGTGTTGGATATGTGAGTGAACAGTCTCCTATTTCCCCCAGATCCCAAACCAATCAGCCTACCAACCATCAGGCAATTGAGTGAGACCATTCTTGATTATCCAGCCCGACTTAGCAGGCCAGGCAGACAAAATAACCATTTTGCCAGAAGAATTGTGAGCAAATGAAATGGTTTCTGTTTGGGATGGTTTATAATATCGCAAAATTTAACTGATGCCCATCCTTATCTATGCACAGGGCTATTTGGGAATCTGCTTTTTCTTAAATGATTCTCCTTTCCTCCTTCCAGCCCTTTCCTCATTTAGTTACTGTTGATTGGCTCAGGGGTAGTGATTGACACAAGCTTTGCCAATTAGATTCCATTCCTGGGATTTTTCAAACTGTACTGAGAAAAAGAAGTCCTAGTCTCCTTCCAGTAGTAGAATTTGCAAGATGTGAAATTGGAAATTTGTTCATAGCCGTGTTTCCTACCAAGTAGACAAGCTAATCTGTAGTTAACAGGAATGAAGTCAGCACAGAGAAGAAAGTAGAAATGAAAGATGGAAAGAAAATGCCTATGTGGGATTTAAATACTTAAACCTTATCCCTGCTACTCCCACAGTTGGATGAGTTAACTCTTCCTAGGGTTTCATGAGCCAAAAACTGTCCACCTTTTCTCTAAGCAGTTTGAGTTAGGTTTTTATCACTAGCTCCCAAAAGAATCTTGATTAATATATCCTACTTATTTGCATATATAACTATTATTTATGCAATAAACAGATTGATGATTACTTCCATCTTTATGTTCAGTTTGACATTATCTATTTTGGTTATCTATTTTTATAAAACAAATCACCCCAAAATTAGCTGGTGAAAACAACCACCATTTTATTACATCACATGGATCTGTTGGTTGACTTACATAAACTGAGTAGTTCTTCTGCTGGTTTCATTTGGGGACTCTCACATTACTATAGTCAGATGGTGGCTGGGTGAAGTCATCTGAAGTTTCAATTAGCTGGAACATCCAAAATGGCTTCTTTAGTGACATGTCTGGCATCTCAGGACCCTTCCCCATGGCCTTTATCTCCACGTGGCAGCTTATCATCCAGGACCTGTCCACAGTTTCTCTCTTTCTAATAGAATAGCTCATATGATGGCTCAAGGCTCCCCTGACTTGTTCTCAGAGATTAAACGTCCTTACAACCCAGGCTTGGAAGCCACACAGTATTACTTCCTCTGCATTCTGTTGCTCAAGCCAGATACAAGATTGTTCTAGTTTCTAGGAGACAGAATGAGACTCGACTTCTTCATGATCCTAGTGGCGAAGAAAATACAGTCATTTTAACCTACAAGTATAACTTTCTAATTTTAATAGACATTATTTAAATTTCAGTTTCTAGGTGTGTCATATTTGGAGACTCAAAGAATAAGAAAATTTAAACTTTAAGGAATGTTAAAGGCCAATAAAAACAATTCTCCTGATAGCCTGGTATTTCCTTGCCAATGGGTTTTATTCTAGTACTGGCAGTTGCTTGAAAAGGTCATTTAGATCTTCTATTAAATATAATTTTCCCAAAAGATTGAGTTATTTGGATAATTACATGCTTAATGTTGGCTTCCCTCACTAGACTAGGAAGTTTGAGACAGTAAATACCATATCCCATCGGTACACAGTGTCTCATATGCCCCGAGGCATGGTATCTGCAGATGATGAATACTCCTTATATACTTCTTAAATAAATGAATGCAGTGCTTCTTAACCAGAGGAGATTTTACCCCCAGGGGACAGTTGGACCTATCTGGAAGTCTGGACACATTTTTGTTTGTCACAAGTGGATGGGGTATTGCTACTGGCATCTCGAGGGTAGAGGCCAAGGGTGCTACTAAACATCCTACAATGCATAGGACTGCCCTTCACAACAAAGAATTATCTAGCCCAAAATGTCAATAGTGCTAGGTTTAAGAAACCCTGAATGAATGAATGAATGAATGAATGAATGAATGAATAGAATGTAAAACTGATTGTGTTGCCATAGCCTAGTCTATTGGGAGTCTAAGAAGCCATAGATTTCCCAATCTTGTGTGCATTATCCTAGTTGATTACTCCTGGTTTCTAGCCCATAACATTGGTTCCACAGTGGGGGAGAAGCCAGGACTAGAAGCCCATGCCTACCCCTTACCAGCTCTCCTTCTGCTCCAGCCTCAGATTGTTATTCTAAACTGGATGTGTAGGTACATGGTATACTGGGTATCTGCCATTTGCCCCTCCAGGTCCAATCTTGACATTTCTTCATTCTGTTCTGTGTCCTAGAAGATTGGTCTTTGTGGGCTGTTTCAATGGGCCCCTTCCCTCTGGCTTCCCTTTGGATTTAGCCAAAAAGGGTGATGGCAGAAGGAGATTAAGGCTGAAGAATGTATTTTTCTGCTTTCCTCTCTGCTGGTTGCCAGAGATGTGCTGCATCCTTCTGCTGGAAACTCACAGCTCATATCATGAGGCTGCCACCCTCTTCAACTATAACTGCTACCGACTGTTGACCCTTCAGGCCTAGGGGTGTGAGTGGCTTCCCACTCTTGCTAGCTTCATGTCACTGCATCATCCATTTTGGTTTTCCTTAACCTACCCACATCTTTGCAAATAGTCTATGAACTTCTCCTTAGTAACCCCATTAGCAGGCATCATCAGCTTCTTTCTGGGAAACACACTGGAAATTACAAGACTGCCTTCTGCTTTACTTCAAGGAAGACTTGATATCTATAAAGGCCTGTTGCCTTGTTTCATCCATTGGTTTTGATTGTCTTGAATCCAACAACAACCCTAAGTAAGCTGACTGCACCATGCTCCTCTGGACAATGAATAGTTTATGGTGCTACTCCATCTTGAATTGAACCCTACAGTCAATCCCCCTTCCTTTCCTTAACCACCCACTAGTGTATCTCAGCACTCCATGTCCCAGGATTAAGCAAAACTTGGTCCTTCTTTTTACCCAAGTGCATCATACTACTGAAGCTGGCAAACAATAGAGACCAGTTCCCTGCTGAGCTGTGACATGTTGGTGCTGAATGACCCATCCTTTCCTAACCCTTTGCCTAGTTCTGAACGGAGCACCTGACTGTTGGAATGAAATCTGCTGCAGCTTTACCAGGGATGACTGTCTGTCTGGCCCCTGCTGCCCTGCCTCAGTCTGCAGCATATAAATGATGTAATATTTGTTATAGTTGCTTTCAGATTTGTTGTCCTTGTAGATCCCCAACATCACCAGATGCTTTCTCTGGCATCTTGTTAAGTTATTCAGAGTAATCTAAGAAGGGAAAGAAAAAAATAACTAATTTCTCTAACTATATGTCATATCTTGCTTTAGCAATTACTGCAGGAAAAATTATCTCAAAATTTATCAGTTTAAATCAACTATATTATTCTGCTTTGCAAATAGGTCAGAATTCGAGGTAGAGTGGAAGTGATTTGTTTCTGTTCTATGACGTCTGGAGTCTTGCTTGGGAAGACTTGAAGGCTGGTGATGCCTTAGCAGATAGGGGTGGAATTGTCAGACTTCTTACATAGTAGCCCAGGGCTCTAAGAGTGAAAGTTTCAGCAAACAAGGCAGAAACTGCATGTCCTTTTATGAACCAGCCTCTCTGCACCTATGAGTTCTCTGGAATGGGGTGTAGATTCCACCTATAAGTGATATCATATGGTATTTCTCTTTTTCTGCCTGACTTATTTCACTGAGCATAATGCCCTCAAGTTCCATTCATGCTGCAAATGGCAAGATTCCTTCTTTTTATGACTAAATAATATCCCTCTGTGTGGGTGTGTATTTATCACATTTTTTTTTACATCCATTCTTCCACTGATGGACACTTAGGTTGTTTCTACGTCTTAACTGTTGTAAATGATGCTGCAATGTACATGGGGATACAAATACCCTTTTGAGTTAGTGTTTTCATTTCCTTTGGATAAATACCTCAAGGTGAAATTGCTAGATCATGGTAGTTCTAATTTTAATTTTTTGAAGAACCTGAATACTGTGGTTCATAGTGGCTGTACCAATTTATAATCCCACGACAGGTGCATTAGGGTTCCCTTTCTCCATATCCTCGTTAACATTTGTTATTGCTTGCCTTATTTACAACAGCCATTCTACCAGGTGCGAAGTGGTGTCCCATCATGGTTTTCATTTGCATCTCCCTCCTAATTAGTGATGTTCAGCACCTTTTTTTATGTATCTGTTGGCCATCCGTATATCTTCCTTGGGAAAATGCTATTGAGATCCTCTGCCTGTTTTTTAATCAGATTATTTGTTTTTGTTGTTGTTATTCAGTTGTATTGGTTTTGTATACTTTTTGGATATTAACCCCTTATCAGATATATGATTTGCAAATATTTTCTGCCATTCAGTAGGTTGCCTTTTAATTTTGTTGATGATTTCCTTGCTGTACAGGAGCTTTTTTAGGTTTCCTGAAGCTTCTTTATGACTGAAGGATAGAAATATCTGAATGGCAAGACTGATGGCCAGGACAGAAGCCTATAGCAGATTTAACCAACAGGTAATGCCGAACTACTTCTCACCCCAGAGGGCCAGACACATACACACTGTGAGAATTTTCCAAAGGTGATAGTATTAATGACAGTTATCCATGACTATAAGAGGTGAGAAGATCTGAGAAATTGAAACATGAAGGTAACATAGAAACCAGTTTTACAGCCTTTGTGAAGTCACCGACACAGAAATTCTTTCTCTCCCTGAGTGAGGGATCAGAACACATTGGGAGGGGACCTGAGAAGCTGTGCCTGCGTTCATTTCCCATAAAACCATGAGTTTCTGATAATGTTAAATATGTGGAAAATCACATTTTCTTACATGGTGTATCCTATATGAATTACTTACATTTCTTTTCTTTGATGTAAGAGCTGAAAGGAAAAAATCATCTAGGGTTTGCCTTTGTGATCAGTTTTGTATCGTTTTTAGTAGGCTACTTAATATATGGTCAGTACATCTGCAACAACATGGATAAATCTTTCAAGCATCATATTAGCAAAAGAAGCCAGTCACAAAATGATGACATATGGATTTATTTCATTTATATAAAATTTAAGCCTTGGCTGGTGTGGCTCAGTGGATTGAGCATGGGCCTGTGAACCAAAACGTCACTGGTTCAATTCCCAGTTTGGGCACATGCCTGGGTTGCAGGCCAGGTCCCCAGTTGGGAGTGAGCAAGAGGCAACCAACTGATATTTCTCTCTCACGTTGATGTTTCTCTCCCTTTATTTCTCCCTCCTTTCCCCACTCACTGAAAATAAATAAATCAGATCGTTTTTAAAATTTAAGAACAGGACAAGTAATCAATGGTGATAACAATTAAAATAGCCTCGGTTGTAACTCTCACAAATGAACTTTCCAACAACAATTTGTCAGGGAGAACATACTTTGAAATTTCAAACTCTGCCTTGTTTCAGAGTCTGTTTAGTAACTGTGTTCAGCTCCTCTGTGGGTGCACTCTGGGTTCCCCGGGAGACTGGAGTCCTGCCTGTTGTCTCTGATGTGCTTGGTGAAGGTGGTACCCCCTCTGGGACTCTCGGTGTTGCGGATGTGGGTCTGTCCTCTGTTCCCTGCCTCACCTTTTCTCCAGGGCAGACCCATTTCCAGGGTCTCTCCAACTCCAGTCTACCCCATGCTGCAATATGAACTGGCACCCACCAGGAACCAGAATATAACAACTGACTCTTTAGATTCCAAGCACTGGTTATTCAAAATATTGTTTCAGCCTGAGTTCTCCCAAAACGGACCCTGAAACAAAGTCTTGGGTGCAGGTCATTTATTTGGGAGGTGGCTCCAGGAAGCTCAGCGAGAAGGGAAGAAGAAAAGCCATGATAAGATAGATTAACAAGCAAGTTACAATCTAGGGCAACTTGGGCTCAGTCCCACTAGGTACCCTCTGAGGAAATGTGTAGAACATGCCTCAGAACATCACTCTGAGGGATGGGGAAGCTGGGGGCTTATTCACTGTTATGGACTAAATGTCTATGTCCCTTCCCCCACCGCCATGCCCCAATTCGTATGTCGAAACCCTAACCTTGACTGTGGCTGTATTTGAAGATGGGACCTTTAAGGAAGTAATTAAGGTTAAATGAGGTCATAAAGGCAGGGTCCTGATTTGATTAGTGTCATTATAAGCAAAGATTATCAGAGCTTGCTCTTGCACTCTTGTCCCCCTTCTCTGTGCATACTTGTTGAGAAAAGGCCATATGAGGACATATCAAAAAGGCAGCTTATCTGCAAGTCAGAAAGAGAGCCCTAATCAGAAACTGAATTGGCCAGAACTTTGATCTTGGACTTCAGCATCCAGAACTGTGAGAAAACTTATTTCTGTTTGTTTGGTTTTTTTAAGCAACATAGTCTGTGGTGTTTTGCTGTGACAGCCCAAGCAGACTAAGTTACACACTATCTTTCATTCTCAATGGTTGAGGGTTTCGCCCTCGAGGGAATTGCAGGTGGCTGGAGGTGAGAAGTTGTGTCAACACAGACAGAACTTTTCACTTGCCTACAGGTGAACTCAGAGGTGAGCAAAGGGAATCTGGCAAGTTCCCACAGTGTCTGCTGTTCCGCCGTTTCCCATCTTACAAACAGCACTCCTGCGTGGGCTATCCTCGTACACATGCCGTTTTGTTCATGTTGAAGAATCAGCTAGGGATAAATTTGCTCCATCCAATGGTATTGGCATTGTAAATTGTGATAGATATGACTAAGTTATTCTCTTAAAGGATCATATCAATTTACATTCCACCTGCAATGTCTGTTTCTCTGTGACCTTTCTGGCACAGTTTATCAGACACTTTGATTTTGGCGGCCTCGTAAGTAGAAAGGAGGGTCTCCTGATTTTCATTTGTAAATTTTAGTAAGTATAGTGGAGTGTGCGGCAAAGGTAGGAGTGGGAGGACTATTCCTGCTCCACTGGCAATCTCGGCTCATACATCAATTCTTCCCCAAGGGCATGGATACACCAGCAGCCTCAAAGGTTGTACTGTCTTTGGCCTTAGCTAGGGCAGGAAGGAAATTCCCTTGAGTATAATGTGGTCCAGGTATCCCTTGATCTTAGTGTTAGCCATTGCAACAATAGCAGCAGCAACAGAAGCAGCAGCAGTTTCAAAGCATCAACAGCTTTGGAGAAGATTAAAGTCCAGGAAACCACAAAGAGGGTGGAGGTAGTGGGGAGGAGTACATACTACATAGTAGCTATGTTTGTGCCCTAACCTAAGTTATCCCTGTCTACTCTCAGAAAACGTGGAATTAGAGACAGCGAAAAGCCATGTGTTCTGTTACAGTGTTGCTGTGTCTTTATCTCTGCATTTAATTTGCTAGGCTTCATAAAAGATACTATACCCATATGTCTCCAGAAGAGAGAAGGACCATGACATTCAAGCAGCTGAAAACATTATTTGTTGTCACCTCCACTAATTCCATAGACAAATAGCAAATGGGATGATTGTGTGGAATGCTGGAGAGAAGTCACAAGGCCTCGCTGGCCCTTTGGGCAGAGCTGACACCAGATATCAGAGGCATTCTGAGCCTGCTGCCTGCTGATTCCTGGAAGTCTCTGCAGGATTGCCAGCCAGAGGTATCTTTTTCTCTCTGTCCCCGCCGTCTCTGATGCAGAGTCTTTGTTCCATGCTGATCACATTACTGGGGTGTTCTATTTTAAGCTAACCTTGAATGACTTGAGTTCTTTTGCTCATACAGAATCAAATACAGTAATAGGTTTGCTCACAGCAGGCCTGCTGGTTTATCTGCTCCATCAATGGGGCAGACTGTCAAAAGGACACTGACAGCATATGGAGGAAAAGCCCAAAGGACTCCTCTGTTTTCAGGAAACGCAACTAGATCCCAACCAATGCATCACAGATGCCTGTGCCCCCAAAATTTACATGTGCTATAGTTAAAAATAATCGCATATTTCATTTTTCAATTTACTGAGTTGATTCCAGGAAAATATCATCTGACTGGGAGTAATTGCTATAAAGAAAGGAGTGAGTTACTCTTGCAGTTCAGCCACATATGGGGGTAGAATTCTCCCCAGTTCCCCAAAGCTTCCTCAACGGTGTTGGGACAATATTTCCCTCCCTTTGCCTTTTCACTCTGTCTTGTGAAGGCTATCCACTTGCCCACAGTGACTTAGCCAAGACCTCAGGTACAGATTATCAACACTAAAAAAGGGAACAAAGGCTTATTTAACTTCAAATCCTCTCAGGTCTTGTAAAAGATTCAGGCTCTTAACATTTCTCAAGTGGATTATTGCATCAGCTTCCTACCTGTCACTTTAGCTGTCTTCTTTGTTTGGCTGTAAAACCCCCACTTTATCCATTTTTGTTTCTCCAAATCCCAGGTGCTTCCAGATACAAAGAAGGCACTTGGTGCTTACTGAACAGAATGACAAGTTGACTGACTTTGTGTGTTCAGACCTGAGTAAATAAAGTTCCTACTTTATCAGTGTTGAATCATCCTGGGTTGCAGCTGAACGCCCAGCCGCAGAGCCTGAGTGAGCTCAGTGATCACTTATCGAATGTCAATGTGGGTAAAGCCGTGAAACCTGAGCCTTACCCTACCTGAGCCTTAACACCTCCTGCCCTGCTTCCCCGGGACTCTCCATAGCCAGCCCTCTCCGATGACTTCCCTCCCCACATGCTTAGTCATTGCAGCGCAACTCAACAAGATTTATTTCTTGCGCTTCCATGAAGATGCTAAAGAAAAGTATAGCAATACCCACACTTTTATGCACTTTAGTTCACAACCTGCGCAAAATAATTCAACTCCAGCAACCACAGGCAACCAGCTGTGTCCTGGCCCCACTCCAAGCAGCCTGCCTTCACCAGCAAACCACTCTCAAAACAGGTAAAAACGCAATCTAAAACTGCCTTAGAACAAGAGATAAAGGCATAACAAAGAAGCAAAGACAGAACAAAACAATGGAAAGAGGACATCTGAAAGTGAGAAAATCTTATAGAGCAAGGGATTAACCTAGAATTGAGCGGAGGCAGAGAATGTGTGCTTTTTTTCCTTAAACCCAGAGTTAGAAAATGTTCTTTAAAAACCAGAACTACAGAAAGTATTGTTCATCTGTGATTTGGGAAGGTCACAGTGAAAAGAGAAAAGGCTTCTTGAGTTTCAGAATCCAGGGCTGTCTGGTATCATTGGGGCTACTTCTGAGATGCTTCTAGAGAAGGCCATGATTTCTCAGCTGGCCATACAGATGCCTCCTGGCTGGGTGGCCTTAGGTGAGTTGATTTACCTCTCTATGACTCCATTTTTGCATCAGTATACATCATGGAGTTGTGAGGATGAGTGCATTGTTGACTGAGCATAAATGAATCAGGAGGCTTCACTAAAATTTAAAGTGGCAAAGTTTTATTCAAGATCTTAGGATTTGCAAATCTGAAACACTACCTGATGACACCCGGAGTGTTCCAACGAAAAGAGAAAAGCTGACAGTTCTTATAGTAAAAAGAATATTCTTGAGATGCATCAGCCCTGCAGTCTTAGCCCCTGGATTGGTCCAGGATGGTAATCTTCCAGAAGTCCAGTGTGCTGTATAACGGATGCTGGGCCATCTGAATAATAAAGGTCAGGTGGTCTGGACACGTGAACATTCTTTCCTACATTCTTCAGAGGATTATCTTAGAATTTGTGTGTGTATGTATATATATCTTCCAGCATTGATGCACAACTGCAAAGTTCAAAAGTTTAAGGCCTCGGGCTAGTTAAAGTAAACATCTATTCCTTATGCCTCAGCCCATGTGGTTTGAACCGGTTTTGTCAGCTCGACTGTACAGACTGCGCTTTAAGCCAGCTTCACTCTCCTGGCTTCATCTTGTTTTCTTCACTCATTCTTCGGAATCAGTATCTGTAAAGGACCTAGAACGATGCCTGGCGCATAGTAATTATATTATAATTGTTATTCATTATTTCTACTGTTACTGTCGCCATTAGAACAATTCAGCAAAATAAAATTCCAGCTAATTGTTGGAAGGCATGGTTTCACATCAAACAGGCCAAACAAATAAATAAACACACAGATGATGGGAGAAAAGGTTTTATCCCATACACAGATAGGAGCCAACAAAGGAAGTAGCTGGCTTGTCAAAGAGTTAAAGTTAAAGGCTTATATACCTAACTTGGAAAGGGAAAGGGGAAGAGAAAAGAGGAGAAGGCTTCTGTGGGAAGAACAAATAGGTTTCTTTTAAAAAGACCAATGGGTTTTCGAGAGACAAGTTTGCCATGTTTGTCTACATAGGCCTTTCTGTCTTCTTCAGGGCCACAAAATCACCCCTCCTGAGGAATTTATGGCAGGCTCATTTCTCAGAAGTCGCTGCTCTTAGATAAGAGAAGATGGGGGAGGCTATTTTTTCTGTATCTGTAGAATCTCAAATGTCTTTAGCTTAAAATAATCTTTACGTTAACTCTGGGGTTCCAACTGGGTCCCCACAACATACACACACACACACACAAGGTTAATGAATGCTCAGAATAAGATTTTTTTGTTGTTGCCCTGCCTGGTATAGCTCAGTGGGTTGAGCACTGGCCTGCAAACTGAAAGGTTGCCGGTTGGATTCCCAGTCAGGACATGTGCCTGGATTGCAGGCCAGGTCTCTGGTTGAGGGTGTGCAAGAGACAACCAATCGATGTTTCTCTCACACATTGATGTTCCTCCCTCCCTCCCCCTCTCTCTCAAAATAAATAAATAATATCTTTTTAAAAATCACACTATATGTCAATTCAGACAGAGAGTGCTCTGAAGTCATGTTTGATCATCTGAGATCAACAAGCAAGACTAACAAGAACATAAAGTGTAGCCCTGGCTGGTGTGGCTCAGTGGATTGAGCGTCAGCCTGTAAACCAAAGGGTTGCTGGTTCGATTCCCAGTCAGGGCACATGCCTGTGTTGCAAGCCAGGCCCCCAGTGGGGGGCACTCGAGAGGCAACCACACATTGATGTTTCTCTCCCTCTCTCCCTCCCTTCCCCTCTCGAAAAATAAATAAATAAATCTATAAAAAAAGAACATGAAGTGTAAAAAATACCCCCAAGCCCCAGTAATTTTCAAAGTACTTTTAAGGATAAAGAACAGGGCTTTGAAACTTTTGGTTCTTTTTACTTCTCCTGTTGCAAATTGATCTTGTGGTTTTGGCTGAGTGGTGGAGAGTGTGTGTTACCTGTGGGTGGCCCTGCCCACAGTAGGCAGGTAGGAGGGAATCTAGTCCAAGGTGACTACATTTGGATTCTGAGAGGCAAGTGCAAGGTGAATAGGTAAATAGGTCGAAGTGGCCTTTCTCTATCTCTCCCACTCTCTCTTTCTCTCTCTCATGCTTAACTTCTCCTTTTCTGCTGCTCAGTTGTCCTCATCAATGAAAACATCATCATCCTTTTTGCCCATAGCTACCTCAAACTCCTCACCTTCAGCTCCATCCTCTTCCTCACCATCACCTTCTTCTTCTGCCTGTTTTTCAGACTCCTGCTCCCAGTTTCCCTCTTAAGCATTTGCACTAGAAGGGATGGATGTCTCTCCCATTCCCTGCCTGCTCTGCCACTTCTTCCAGCTGGTGGGGCATGCCGGGATCTGAAGCAGTGGATTAAAAAGATGCGTGAGGTTGGAGACTCTGGCAACAAAGCTGCAGGTGTCTGTGGTGGCTGCAGAAGTGGGAACCAAGAACATTACAAAGACGGCTTTTCAGTACAGCTGATCTAATACAACTATTTCTTAGGGACACGCAGGTTGACATAACCACCAGACTTCATACCAGACTCATTCAGAATATTCATATATGAACTTCTTAATTAAGAGTTTTTATATCAATGTTTTTGCCTTAAAGGTTCAGCCCACAATGCCCAGGAAAGAAAGTCCAGTATCTGTAATGCAAAAGCAATGCTTCCTATTTCCAGGGAAGGCTGAAAGTTACCAAAGATGGCAATGATGGGGGTGGGATGTGGTGCCTTGGGGAGACCAGGAGTAGGGAGCAGTAATGCAATGTGAAATGAATGCTCTGGTGCCTTCCCAGGGTCCCCTCTTCAGGACCAAGATACTCATCCCTTCAGCTGCCAGGAGGGTTGGCCTCTGGTGGCTGTCTTGACCAAAACTCCGTGCCCTTCCTGGGGGTAGCCTGTGTCCGAAGGCTGGTTACATCAATTCAAGGCAACTCTGGAGGGCCACCCCAGTGGCAGAGCTCTGGGTGGGATCAGTTAAGGCCTCTATAGTGACAACATCACAGTGCAACCTCCCACTTTGCTGACACTGGGAAGGTGCTGCCAGAGGTGCTCAGAGTGCTGAACTCCATTCTCAGCTCCCTGCCAACACCTGGGGGAGAGGGTAAGTTTTCACAGGAGAATGGCTGCATACCAGAGAGAGATGATAAAAGTCTGCTAGAAATCAGCATCTTTGCCTTCTACCTGACCTCCCTGTGCTACATTTATTAAATAATGTGCACATTAGTCGACTAATAATGCATGACCCCCCCACCCTTCAAAAGTCATCAGGTGCTTGTTGTGTCTGCGACAAGGCCCTGGTGTCTTCCTTTGGGTTCATGTCTGCTGTCTCTTGTGCCTGGGAGCACAGTGTTTCTTGGCACCTAAATGAATTCCCAGGGTTATTGCCAGAATTCAAATAAACAACCCTGACCTCAGCCTGAACTAAGAAAAAAAAAAAAGACAACCTCAAATAACCTTTTCTTCTCACTTTAGGCACACAGACCTTTTCAGCACAAGGCCCATGCAGAGTGCATCTTACGACAGTTCTATTCCCTACCAACATATCCTGAGCTAGAACCTCATAGGTAGCCAAGAAGAACACGTCAGGGATAGTCATTTATGCTAGATGTTGACAGACTTTATTAGTGTCAGATGTCCTGTGTGACGAGGGCACTGACCAAGTAAACGCATGCCAGCCAGTCAGGAACAGATGCTTGTAAACAAGCTGTACTGGTTAGTACTGGCATAGGTCTACTCTGCAGAGACCTGACTCATTAACTGTCCATAAATTATCAGTGATAAATGCTGTCTTAGTTGGGTTCCCTTCAAAAGCCAAATCAGAGAGAAGGATGTAGGTGCAGGTAGTGTATTTGTCAGGTGATCCCTGGAAGCAGAAGGAAGAGAATGGGAAGAATGAGACAAGGAAGGGAGAAAAGACAACGCAGGCACACTAATGAGCTGGCTAACGCTATGGGCAACGGAGGCGTGGTCCTGCTGGCACTAGAGAGAAAGCACACCAGCAGTGCTGCACCAGAGGATGGTGGTTGTGGCACTTTACCAGTGATCCATCCCCCGTTAGATGAACATTGCTCCCTGGGGCTGTTAACTCCCTTGCACTTTCAAGTTACCTGAATTTGACTGAGGTATCTTCTGATACCTTGGAGAAAGCAGTGTGCTGTTTCCACGTATGCTTCATGAAGGGTGTTGGCAAAGTATATGAACTGTTTACCAAAGGCACATGAAATCGGGTGCACTGAGAGGATGTGCCATATCATATCACAAATGTCTGCTACAAATGTTTCATGAAAATATAAATGAAGGGCACCTAGATGGATGGGCACACACCCTTCAATCTTTTTTTAAGATTTTACTTATTTCACCCTGGCTGGTGTGGCTCAGTGGATTGAGTGCCGGCCTACAAACTAAAAGGTCACCAGTTCAACCCTCAGTCAGGGCACATGCCCGGGGCTGTGGGCCAGTTCCCCAGCTGGGAGCTTAGGGGCATGCGAGAGGCAACCGATCATGCATCTCTCACACATCGATGTTTCTCTCCCTGTCTTTCTCCCTCCCTTCCACTCTCTCTAAAAATAAGCAAATAAAATCTAAGATTGCATAATTGTGTTTGTTCTATGTGGTATACAGAACAATATAGCCCTGGAAACTGTAAATATGTTAGATTATGTGGCAAAGAGGATTTAAGGTTGTAGAAGGAATTAAGATCACCTCCAGTCAGCTGATCTTGACGTGGGAGATTATCCTGGATTATCTGCTGGGCCCAATGTGATCACAAGGGTCTTCATAAATGCCAGAGGAAGGTAGCAGAACTCAAACCAAGAAGATGACAGCATGAACTGGATGTTACTGGCTTTAAAAGTAGGGAGTTTTCAACAGCTTTGCCTGGACGTGATGCACTTTGCATCCGCTAACCTTTTATTAACCAGAACACGGTCCCCTGGCTCTGGCCAACTGCAAGGAGGCTGGGAAATGTGGTCTATAGTTCCCAGGAGAAAGAGGAAAAGGATTTCAAGAGCAGCGGGGCATTTCAGTCTCATAAGCTTGGCTGTGAAATTCTTCCCTTTTTAGTCTAACTGGAATTTATATTTATAACGATACATTCATCATGAACATAATCATTTATTTAAATAAGTCTGCTCAAATTCTGCTTTTACAGAAAGAGCCATGAAGACAAATTTCTCTTTTTTTTCTTTGTTAACCCTTTCCTACAAGTCATACTCTTATAGAAAAGTATATAGTAACTTGAGTAAAAAAAGATGACCACCTTCTCTTGAGCTCCTAGACCCACAGTGTCGCATATCAATATTTTTGGTTCACAGTACCTATCAAAAAGAAAAAGAAGAAGAAGAAGAAGAAAAAGAAGAAGAAGAAGAAGAAGAAGAAGAAGAAGAAGAAGAAGAAGAAGAAGAAGACAACATTGAGGGTGGTGAGAGTACTATCAGAAAACCTAAGGGATTTTTTTCCACTCACACCCACATTCCCCAACAAATGGAATATCAGATTGGAAGGAAGCCCACTCTGGCTCACAAAAGCTCTTTAAGTGGTATTAAGCACATTCACATTGTTGTGCAACCACCACCACCACCCATCTTGTAACTCTCTCCATCTTGTAAAACTGGAACTCTGTGCCAATTGAACAATGATTCTTCTTTCCCCATCAACCATACTTTCCCTGCCCGTGGCCACCACCATCCTACTTTCTGTCACTATGATTCTGACTATTCCAGGGGCCTCACATACGTGAACTCAAATGATATTTGTCTTTGTGTAACTGGCTTTTTTCACTTAGCATAAAAGTCCTCAAGATTTATGTTGTAGCCTGTCAGAAATTCCTGCCTTTTTAAAGCTGAATATCAATACTCCATTGTATGTATATATCATCATTTGCTTATCCATTTTATTTGTCAATGGACTTTTGGGCTGCTTTCACCTTTTGGCTGTTGTGAATGAAAATGCTGTGAACATAAGTATACAAATATCTCTTTGAGAACTTGCTTTCAATTCTTTGGTATATATACCCAGAAATGGAATTGCTGGGTTATATGGTAATTCCACATTTAATTTTTTGGAAGAAACACCATACTATTTCCACAGCAACTATACTATTTTACATCCCCACCAACAGTGCATAAGGATTCCACTTTCTCCACATCTTCACCAACCCTTGTAATTTTCTTTAAAAAAAAAAATACAGTAGCTATACTAAATGGTCATAAAGTGCCATCTCATTGTGGTTTTGATGTGCATTTCTCTAATGATTAGTGATGCTGAGCTTCTCTTAATGTGTTTATTGGCCATTCGTATTTCTTCTTTGAGAAATGTCTATTCAGACCCTTTGCCCATTTTTTAATCAGTTTTTTTTATGTTGTTGAAGTTTAAGAGCTCTTTGTATATTCTGGATATTACTCACTTATCAGATATATGATTTGTGAATGTTTTCTCCCATTCCATAGGTTGTCTTTTTACTCTATTGATACTGTTCTTGATGCACAAAAGTTTTAAATTTTACCAAGTTCAATTTGTCTATTTTTGCTTTTGCTTCCTGTTCCTTTGGTGTCATTTTTAAGAAATTATTCTCAAATCCAAAGTCATGAAGATTTTGTCCTGTGTTTTCCTTGAAGAGTTTTGTTGTTTTAGCTTTTCTATTTAGATCTGATCCATTTTGAGTTAATTTTTGTATATGATATTAGGTAAGAGTCCACCATCCCCTTTTAAAACATCTAATTTAATTCTTGCGACAACCCTGTGAGCTAGGTCCGTATAGTTCCCATTGTACAGATAACACAAAGAGCAGCAAAGTTACTTGCCCGAGGAGACACAACTAGCGAGGAGGTGGAATCTAGATTCAAACCCCTGTTTGTCTGACTCCAGATCTGACTCCACTAACCCTTCACAACACTCCTCTGCATGTTTGGGGGGGCCTCTATGTGCATACTTGTTTTCTACTGCCTCGTAAACCCTCACCACTTGCAGCAGGTGCTATAGGTGTTCCACCCATATCCTGTTGCCCCCACTGGTTCAGTTCATGCCAACCAGACTGCCAACTGCCAGCACCTGCAACTTTTTGCCTGAGAGCTTTCTGAAGTGTGGGTGCCTGCTCTGCATGCACCTGTTACAGGCCAGAACTGCCAGAAAATTAATGCCCCCAGGAGAAGCTCTCAGCCAATGATGACGGGTGTCAATCACCCCTTTGTGCTTTTTTTGTCCCTTGAATATGGTGGTTCTGAGGAATGGTCTACATTGTTTTCCAGCATCCTCAGGAAGATTAAGTTCCATTTGCCTGCATTTGTTAACTTGCTTGATAATTCATTTTTATTGACTTCTTTCCTTTCCCTTTTTCACTTTATCACTCCTCTGCTGGTTTTTCCGGGGATTATCATCTAAAACAACTACTTGCCCTCAAATTTTTGTCCTGGAGTTAGATTCTAGGGGAATCTGACCTAAGACATCGCTCCTTCAAAACCCAGCTCAAACTCCTCGTTTGGGGCAAGTCTTATCCACTTTCATCTGCAGTTGGCTGTTTCCTCCTCTGCCCAGTGCTGGGGTGCACACTCCTTAAAGATTATATCATTCACATTGCCTTGCAGTGGTTGGTTTACAAACTGGGTGTAGGTGTTCTATTACTGCTGTAACAAATTATCACATAGTAGCTAAAACAACACCTGTTTATTATCTCACAGTTCTGTAGGTCAGAAGTCCAGGTACAGCGCGGCTGAGCTAAGTCCTCTGCTTAAAGTCTCATGACGCTGTAATCAAAGTGATGGACGGCAAGGCTTTGTTCCTTTCTGGAGGGCCTGAGAATGGATCAGCTTCCACGCCCGTCTAGGTTGTTGGCTGAATTCAGTTTCTTGGGGCTGTAGGACTGAGGTCCCAGTTTATTTTCTGGTTGCCCACCAAGGGCCAGTCTGCTTCTTCAAGACTTCCTGCATTACCTCTCATGCTTTGTACGCAGCTCCACTAGCAAAAGCAGGTCCAGCTGGAGAAAATTGCTTAAAGGTTTATGTAATTAGATTAGGCCCAGATAATCCAGGATAATCTCCCTGTTTTAAGATTCTTAACCTTAATTCCACTTGCAAAGTCCTTTTTACCATGTAATATAGCATACTTATAGGTTCCAGGGATTAGAAAGTGAACATCTTTGCGGCCATTTTGCTTACCCCATCAGCCTTCCCCACTGTATCAGTTACCTATTTCTTCATAAACAGGTCACCCCCAAATTTGATGGCTTAAACCAACAACCATTTTGTGTCCTCAGGATTTCACAGTTGGGGCTGGGTTCAGCTTGGAATTTCTTCTGCTGGAGTCACAAGGGGAGCCAAGCCTCAGATGCCGACAGCAGGAAACCAAGCTTGAAAGCTTTGATCTCTTCCCTGTCTCACCTTTTCCATTTTCCCACTTGGACTTCTTTATTCACCTCCCAAAGAAAGGCCTTGAACCTGAGTCTTTATCATAGGGCTGTTACCATCACAGATTTAACATTTTCCTTATTATTCTTATTTACTTCCTGGGGTCGTCTTCTTATGGTGTTTCTACCTGGTCCCAATCTATCTGAATGTATGTTATCTTTGCAAAATGTTTTCTGCTATTATTAAAAATACAACCAGACCTCACTTCTGCCTCACTTGCTGGTCCACCCTCCAGGTCGTCCTATGATCAGAGATCAATTTCTCTAAGTAAATTTGTCCTGCTTCAGCCCTTTGTTTCCTCACAGTTTGAGAAAAATAGTCCAATTATCTAAATAAACTTCATGCTGAGGCTAGAGATTTTAATTTCCTGATTTTCTCTATTACATTCTGTAACTTCCTACTTTTTCCTAAACTCCTGGTCTGAACTTGAAAGTACTGGTTGGTAACTAATTTCTGTTCTTTGACAAAGAAAGTCCTGTTTACTTGCACAGCAATGGAAATCATCAACAGAATAAAAAGACCACCCACAGAATGGGAGAACATGTTCACCGATATGTCTGATAAGGGGTTAATATCCAAAATTTATATAGCACTTATAAATCTCGGCACTAAAAAAACAACTCAATGGGCAAAGGACCTAAATAGACACTTCTCCAAAGAAGACACACAGATGGCCAAAAGACAAGTGAAAAGATGCTCAACATCACTAATCATCAGAGAAATGCAAATTAAAACCACAATGAGATACCATCTCACAACTGTCAGAATAGCTGTCGTCAATAAATCAACAGACAACAAGTACTGGGGAGGATGTGGAGAAAGGGGAACCCTTTTGCACTGTTGGTGGGGATGCAGACTGGTGCAGCCACTGTGGAAAACACTATGGAGTTACCTCAATAAATTAAAAATAGATCTGCCTTTCAACCCAGAGACCCCATTTCTGGGACTATATTTGAAGGAACCAAAAACACTAATTTGAAAGAACATAAGCACCTCTATGCTCATTGCAGCATTATTTACAATCACCAAGATATGGAAGCAGCCCATGTCTATCAATAGATGAGTGGATAAAACAACCATGGGACATTTACACAATGGAATACTACTCAGTCGCAAAAGAGAAGAAAGGTTTACCTTTTGCAACAGTATGGATGAACCTAGAGAATATTATGCTAAGTGAAATAAGCCAATGAAAGAAAGACAAACACCATATAATTTCACTCATATGTGGAATCTAATGAACAAACTGAATTAACAAGCAAAACAGAGGCAGACTCATAGATGTAGAGCAGATGACAGCTAGTGGGGGAGTAGGTTAGAGGGTAGAGGGATTCTGCAAAAAGCAAAAAGGACTCATGGACATGGACAGCAGTGTGGTGACTGCTGGGGGAGTGGAGTGTAAGGGGACTAAATGGTAATGGAAAAAAAATACAATAAAGATTAAATTTAAAATTAGAAAGTCCTGTTTACATTTAGAGTTTCCTGTTCTGTTACATAAGAGTCCAGCAGCCACATTTCCTCCTTGTGCTGTGCAAGCAGTTTATATCTGGCTACTGTACAGATAGCAAGAGAATAACTGCAGAAATCTTAGGTTCATGGTCCTTTCTGCATGACCAGAGTCTGAACACAGAATGTTCTCACTTTTCAGTAGAACATAGAACCTGAAAACAAAACAAAACAAAAAACAAGAACAGACCTGTTACAAAAGAGATTCGATTTGTGGTTACCAGGGAGGGAGAAGGGTGGGAGGGAATTGGATGAAGGTTGGAAACCCTCTGCCTGGTTTCAGAAGCTGTAACCCCCCTGGCTAAAGCTGAGTAAAGAGACCTTGAGACCATAAGCCACTAATGAAACAAAGCTTATCTTCCTGGCAGGGGCACCACCTCTGCCCCCTTTCACTTCACCCTGCTTGGCCCGGGGTGGATAACCAGTTAGCCAATGATGGGTAAGATTCCTCAAGAGAGGGATGATCTAAGACAGGCACAGTTATGAAGGGGCCCTCAGGGAAGGACTTGGGCAGCTATAGAAAAAGGGGGTGATGGACTCTTGCCCCTCGGCTTTGACATAGCCTGGAGTCCTCATTCTGTCTGCAAGGAATTCTCCTAATCTCTTGGTGGCCTTACTTCCCCCACCTGACTTAAGCCTGAAACAATGCCAGAGGTGGGTGCGGCCCTGTGCTCTAAAGGACAGTTCCCTGGGGCGATCAGGCCTAAGAAAGAATGCATAAAGTCCTGTGAAACCTGCTTTGTTTATACCCTCAATTTAAATGATAAGGGTCCAAGTATAGAATGAGTTTGTTTCCCCAAAGTTTTATGTCCCATTAGCTATCTGACCTTGACCCAGAATAAGCCCTCATAGTTTTTTTTTTTGATGTTATCTATTGTTTGATCATTACTGCTGGACAATGTTTGATGAGCTTTATGTGTACAAACTACAGTCAGTAAAAGCCCATTGAGGAACAGACTCAAGGCCTTTCTCATTCAAGAGATTGGCCCTTTCCTCCCCAAGCAGATCGAGTCTTGGCAGACTTATTCTCATCTGTGGCAGCTGCAGTGGGGCTCTGCGGACAGAGCAGCCCCCCCACAGTCCAAGGGTACAAACTTCCAGTTATAAGACATGTAAGCACTAGGGATGAGGTGTACAATGTAGTGATAATAGTTGACACTGCTGTATGGTACATATGAAAATTATTAAGAGAGTAGGTAGGTCCTAAGAGTTCTCATTACAAGCATTAAAAAAAAATTATTTCTTTTCTCCTGGCATCTATATAAAATGATGGATGTTAACTAAATGTATTGTGGCAATCATTTCACAGTATATATAAGTTGAGTCATCTTGCCATACACCTTAAACTTACACAGTATTGTATGTCTATTCTGTCTCAACAAAACTGGATAAAAATAAATAAACACAGAAGTTAGGGTTTGAGGTGCCATGATTTCCTTTGTACATTAAAAAAAATTCTTGAGTGGTGGAATTAGGGGTACTTTAAATTTTTTTTCTGTCTACTCTTCTACAGTCTCCAAATTTTTATAATGGTTGTGTTTTATTTTTATAATTGAGAAAAAATAAGGAGTTTATTTTTTAAAAGTAATTATCTAGTCAGTATTTTCAATATTTTATCTTTTTTAAAAAATCCACCTTTAGACTGACCAGCCACTTCCTTTCCAGATAGAAACCAAGGTCCAGAGTGCTTACCTGAGGCCATCAGGGCATTTCATGGCTGAATAGAACCAGCAGTTCCTGGGAGGACCCTATGTATAGGTCTTGTCTTCATGTGGAAACCCCCAGAAGTTCACTCAGAGTAGTAACTAATGTGGGAGATGATCCCAGGAAAAACACCAGTGAAAGAAGGAATGGCAGGTGGAGATGTGAGAAGAGAGGTGAGAATCATCAGCCAGTCGAGGTGAATTATCAAGTGAGCTACCACTCAGAGAAAGTGAGCTGTGTCCACAGGGGACCTCTGGGAGCCAGTACAGATCACACCTCACTACATCCCATTACAGGGAGAGGGAGCTGGGGTGTGGAATATGCCACCTCCTGTCAGATATCAAGGGCCATTCCCAGGGTAGTGACAATTCCTGAGTACTCTAGCCTGTCACATGGATGGGCAAAGTGGGCTCTGGCAGCCAGAAGTGAGTCCTGTCCACTGAAGGGGTCAGAGTGAGGGGACATTGTTGGGCAACACCAGCATCTACCACAGGTGCAATAGGGAGGAAATAAAATTGTGAACTTGGAGGGGCACTGCAATGCCTAACTACCAAAACCATAAGCCTGCTCTGGAGGTCATAGGGCCCTAGATTTACCACCTTGGAAAACTTCATTTAGGTTAACAGATCACCTCCAGGAAATTATTTGTGAGAAGCAGCACATTATTTCATGGCATTCAGTAACATGTCAGTAAGTATTCTTTGGTTGCAAGTGACAAAATCCAACTCCAATTAGTGTAGACACAAAAGCAGGGGTGGGGGGATGTCACTTCCTTATGTAAATAGGACAGAGTACAAACTTTTTGCAATTCATCCATGAAGTGAGCACAAATCTTGCAATTGGTCCACCCAGATGAAATGCCTCTTTAAAATGTTGCACAATGCCTTATATGCTAGCAGCAACCTAACTAGTTCCAGAAGAAGGGAAGGATGCTGGACAGATTAACAAACGTCCTCCTCAACACCATGACAAACAAAGTGGCTGCCACCCAACACAAAATAGGACTGTGAGGGAATGGTGATATTTGTGGGTAAAACTGTGTACTTATTGGGAAACAGAATCTTTGCAGATATCATCAACTTATGATGCAGTCATGCTGCATTAGGATGAGCCTTATCCAACATGGCTGGTACCCTTTTGAGAAGAGTCACAGACGTGGGAAGAATTCCCTATAATGATGGAAACAGAAATTGGAGCAATGGGTCTATAAACCAAGTAATGACCAGGATTGCTGGCAACTCCAGAAGCTAAAAGAAAGGCATGAAACCAATTCTCCCATAGAGCTTCAAAGAGAGCACGGCACTGTTGATGTCTTAATTCCGGGCTTCTAGCCTTAGAGCTATGAGAGAATAAATGCTTTTTGCACAGTTTGTTGTAATTTGTTATGGCAGCAGTCTTTGGTCTGAATGTTTGTGTGCCCCCAGAATTTATATGTTGAATCCCTAACCCCAAGGTGATGGAATGAAGCCTTTGGGAGATGATTAGCTCATGAGGATGGAGGCTTCACGAATGGAATCAGTGCCCTTATATAAGAGGTCTGAGAAAACTTCCCTTGCCTTTTCTGCCATGTGATGACAGAAAAGACAGTCATCTGTGAACAAGGAAGAGGGCTCTCACCATATCTTGAATCTGCTGGCACCTTGATCTCAGACTTCCCAGCCTCCAGAACTATGAAAAATAAATGTTGCATGTAAGCCAGTCAGTCTGTGGTATTTTGTTATAGCAGCCCAAAAGTACTGAGACAACAGCCCTAGGAAACTCATGCAGTGATTGACTGCCCACAGATCTGGCAGGAATGGAGGACTATGCCCCTGGCAGGACAAGGATAGGTCAGCATGAGGAGTCTGGGCAACTAGGGATGAAAAGAGAACACATGCTGAGCCACCAAGGACTGGAAGTTGAGGTGAATGCTCACCCACACACCTTCCTCGCTGGGCTGTTTCCCAAGGCTGTCTCTGTGTAAGGAGTGACATTTTTTCCCAGGCAAAGGTGATGAAAAGGAATGCGTTATCCCAATTTCTCCTTTAGATGATTGTAGATTTCTTAGGTTGTTATGACTGCTGTGATCATAAAAGGCAGCAGATATTCCTGAAAGGAATGGTATCATTCCTTACTTACACTTTCTATTCCTTGAGTCCATTATTAACAATCAATTAATTTCTTGATTAACCAATATGAGCTAAAGCACGGCAGGGGACACAGAAGTCATGTAGAACATAGCCCTGTTCACAAATAACAATCTATGTTAAGAGATCCAAGTACACTGGATGAAATAATAGTGAACCATGCGTGATGATAAAACAAAAAATAGGTGCTCATCTTGTTCTTTGGTGTCTCTTGCTTGAATCACAGCCAATTATTTCTTACTCTGTATCCCTCTCCAATAGATTACATTATTGGCCCAAATATTTTATGCCTCCCTTATTCATGTCATTTTCTGAGTAAATTTGTAATTCTTTCCTACAAATGGATGGAGTCTAAATCCCAACTCTTTAACTTTGGGTTCAGCCACTTGGCTAACTTTGGCCAATGGAATATAGGAAGAAGTGACAGTGGGCTGGCTTGTATCCAGGCCTTAAGCCATGTGTATTTCTACTTGCTCCTCTGCCATCAGAATCAAAAATATACATACATATGCAAGCTAGCCTGTTCATTCCAGAGGAGGATGAAAGATATGTGGAGCTGAGTCAAATCACCCCATCCAAGACAGCCTAGATCATCTGACAGTGAGACAACTCTCAGACTCATGAGCAAAATAAATAATTAGTGCTGCATGTTATAGAGAGTTTGGGGCTGTTGGTTACGCAGTAGTAGCTAACTGACACTCTGTTGGGTACAGCTGACTCTCACAGCTCCTGTAGTGCTTATTGAGCTAAGTTATCCATATGCCACATCTCTTCTATTATACTGTGAAATTCCATTGGACAGGTAGTGGGGTTTTTCTTTTTTCTTTTTCTGTACTCAGTACCTAACTTGTGCCTAACACACAGTACCCAACACACAAGGTACACTCAATATATATGGTTGAATAAATGACTATATAAGGAATGAGCAAATGAACAGCATTTTCTGCATGGATTTTGCTTTGAAAATTAGCCTTAAAGGTCCAAAAGATCTTGTTATGCAATCTATAAAACTACTTTCAAATTTTAACACTGTATAAAAATGTTATATATTTATGTCTATAAGTATATTGAAACAGTGTATAAAATAATCATCATAACTAGCATATCTACTGCTATAAATCTTTTACATTACCTCCAAAATAAAACCAACCAGCTAACATACAACTTACCCCTAAAACAGAACAACTTCTTCAGACTTGATTAATCAAAAAACATATTTTACAAAACACATTCAGTACATAGGAATTCTTTATTTGAGCCTGTAAGGAAAGAGATTTGATTGATCTGGATAATTGCTTTTCTCCAAGGAAAATGTCTCTCATCCAGAGAGCATATGTCCTTTTTCCAGACACCAGGGCTCCATCAGAGCAGAACACCAACAGCACCACAAAGGGTCCCGCTGGGCCAGCAGGAGAGGATAACGCAGTCGGGAGTGAAAACGCCCAGGACAACAAAACAACTTCTGTCTACCTAGGCAAACATATCAGAG
>VMDR010009809.1:0-32409 GCA_007922815.1 Macrotus californicus | reverse complement strand
TTTTTCTTTTGGAGTGAGCTTTGGCAATTTGTGTCTTTCAAGGAATTTGTCAGCTTAATTGTCAAATTCATGGGCATAATGTCATTCATAATATTCTTATTGTCCTTTCAATATATAGAATTTTGCTTTTTTGTCTGATCTGCCAATTTCTATATTTTAATGGAATGTTTAGATCATTTACATTTAATGTTATGTTGATACAGTTAGATTCATGTATATAAAGGTGACCCCCAAAAAACTGAATTTATTTTTAAAATTGTGTATTTATTCTTACATGTTTAAATTTCAGTCACCTTCAAAATACTCTCCATTTGATGCAGTACACCTATCGAGACATTTTTTCCACTGCTCAAAACAGTTTTGAGCTCGTCAATTTTGTTGCCTTTTAGTGCGTCTGCCATTTTTTTGTTTTACCTCTTCCACATTGGCAAAACTTTTCCTTTTGAGGACTTTTTCCATCCAGGGAAAACAAAAAAAAATTGCTTGCGGCAAGATCGGGTGAATAGGGAGGGTGGGGCATGGGGGTAACGCCGTTTTGGGTCAGAAACTGCTGAACACTCAGCGTGCTGTGGGCAGGTGCGCTTGTAAATCACCCATAATGAAATGGGCACACGTTGAATCTTTAACAAAATTCACTGAAGCTGAACACAGCCTCTCAGAACAACGCCAGCTGGTACGCTGATACAGATGGATTCCTAGAACACTCACTCACCTAGTGGGAAAAGCCTGTATTACAAGGCACCCGCCCCAACCTCCACAGAAGATAATTCTGGGTTTTTTTGTGTGCCCCCTCATATAACCTGGAGATTCTCAAGGCAATAGGCTGGGGCAACTAAATGGCTCATCTTTTTTTTTTTTTTTTCTGTTCTTGTCTCTCAGGAGTCTCTGTCCTTTGAAGTTTGATATCCAGTATTTTGAAACCATTATTTTATATATTTTGTCGAAGGTTTTTTGGTTGTTTCAAGCAGGAGAGTAAATTTAGTTCCTGTTACTAAATCTTTGGCAGAAGTAGAAATCTAGGAAACTTATTTAATGATTAGTTGAAGCATCTTAAACCTATAATGTCTTCCTTTCTTACACATATTTTTGTTCAGGGTGAAGATTGTCTTGAACTCAGAACAACTTAGGCAACATGAAATAGTGATGTTGATTCTTACAAATGTAATTGTGAGGTTCCTAGGACCAATGCAGTCGTCAAGGAACATTTGATAACATCCACGGATAGAAATTTCCAGATTTGGGCCCTGGCTGGTGTAGCTCAGTGGATTGAGCATGGGCCTGCGAACCAAAATGTTGCAGGTTCGATTTCCAGTCAGGGCACATGTCTGGGTTTTGGGCCAGGTCCCCAGTGTGAGAGGCAACCACACATTGATGTTTCTCTCCCTCTTTTTGTCCTTTCCTTCCCCTCTTTCTAAAAATAAATAAATAAAATCTTTAAAAAAAACAGACATTTCCAGATTTGGTGTGTATCATATCATTGAAAATTTATTTTAGGTATAATTCATGGTCATCTCATTTCATCTTTCAAAATGTTTACTATTTTAAATCTCTAACAAAAAAATTAACTTTTAAACTTATGAAAAATATTAGATATAAACTTAAAATGTAGGAGTACCTAGTTTTTCAAACTCCTTTTGGGATGATGGTATGTGAGTTTTTTTTTTAATTTGTAAAATACTCAAAAATAAAATTGAATCATGTAGCTCTTACTAATGGCTTCCCATTGATCTGAGGATAAACTCCTAACTCCTAATTTGCTTAATTGGTACTTGGAGATTTGGCCAGCTCCTGTTTACCTTGTAGCCTGTTCTCTTACCACTGCCCCCTCACTCCACTCTCTAGCCATATTAAACTGCTTTAGTTCCTTAAACAAGACATGTGCTCTCTTGTTTTGGGCCTTTGAACCTACATATCCTCTGTCTAGAATAGCTCTGTTTCCCTCCCCACAACTCGGAAATCTTGGGATACATTTTTTTTCCTCTTTTGTGCTCCCACAAGCCTTTCCCCTTCATGAGTACTTACCACCTTCTGCTGAACTTACCTGTTCACTTGTCTCTGTCCACAGAAAGTCCTGGAAGCAGGATCATCCCAGTAGCAACAAGCAAATGTAGCACCCAGATCCTGGTTTTTAAATGCCATTCTTCAGCAAGATGAACCAGGCCTTTTTAGAGAAATGACTGATTTCAAGACCAAGGCAAGGACAAGGTGACCAGGAACATTTTTTGTGCCAGAAAGTAAGGAAATGCTCAGAGTATAATGGGCACATGTCAGAGGGACACAGGAGTTAGTCTGAGAGGACTTTTACTAGCCAAATCTGGGACAGTATATCAAAATAAATAGCTATAGGCCCTGATTAGTGTGGCTCAGTTGGTTGGAGCATCATCCTGTAAACCAAAAGGTGAGGCTCAGTTGGTTGGAGCATCATCCTGTAAACCAAAAGGTTGTGGGTACAATTCCAGGTCAGGGCACATGCCTAGGTTGCAGGGTCCATCCCTGGTCAAGGCACGTATGGGGAGGTAGCCAATTCATGTTTCTCTTTTTCTCTCATTCTCCCTTCCTCTTTCTCTCTCTAAAAAATCAATGAAAAAAATGTCCTCGGGAGAGAATTTTTTAAAAATTAAAAATAAATAAATAGCCATGATAAACAGATGACATTTGCTGATTAAGCTAGGAATCCATCATTGTATGACTGTATAAATGAATGAATGATTAAATGGAGAGAAACCCCTTATAATAGAATGTCAACTAATAAAGTTCAAAATGATGGAAAATCATCATTTTGTAACCATCAGAAATAATAAATTCAGACAAGAAACATGAATGGATGGCAAAATTCAAGGATAAAAGTTAGATCAAGAACAGGTTTTATTGATATTGTCTCAAAGTCTCTCCCTACAACATAATTATTCAAGGAAAAGGAGTAACTTTACAGTGGAGTAACGTGAAGGTACCTCCTTATTCTAGTGATCAAAGTTACCATCAGCAGCAGTGGAACAAATCAACATCAGGTATCACGTGATGGATACAGTGAGCCCAGCACAGTATTACTTCAGTGGTGCCATGCCTAAAATGTATAACCTAATTGTAAGTAAACATCAGGCAAACCCCAAAGGATGCACATTCCACAAAATAACAGGTTTGTAATTTGTTCCAGTTATCTATTGTCTTGTAACAAACACCCTAAAACCTGGAGGCTTAAAACAACAGTTTTTATTTTACTGCAATATGAACAAGGTTTAGGAGGGGCAGCTCTTCTCTGCCCTAATGTAGATATATTACAGTGAAGAGCTCGGCTCCACTAGGCCTCAGCTGGAGTGGCTCGAAGGCTGGAAGCAAGAATCATCTGAAGGCCTTCCCACTCACATCTCTGGCACCTGAGCTTGGAGACCCAAACAGCTGGGGGCTGCAATAGCTGTGGCCTATTTGGCATCTCTGCCTCTATGTGGTCTCTTCATTACCTTAGCTTCAGGTTAACAGGACTTCCTAAATGTCAGCTCAGGGCTACAAGGGAGAGAAAGGGAAAGACAAAGAAAGTGCAAGCATGCCATGTAGAAGCCTTAAGGCCCTTCCCAACCTACCATTGGAAGTCACGCTGGTTTATTCCTCTGTAGCACTGAAAGTCACACAGGTTTATTTCTTTGCATTCTGTACATTGAATTGAGTAACAGGCCCATCTAGATTCATGGAGAGGGTTCTAGAAGAGCATGTGAACTAGAAGTGTGGTGCAATGCTTGTAAAATACAATTTGCCACAGTAATCTTAAAAAATGAAGGTCAAGAGGGGACCAAGAAACTGTTCTAGATTGAAGGAGAATAAAGACGCACACCATCCATGTGAAATAGAAGCTCTGGGATTGAAACCTTTGGCTATTATGGATATAATTGGGACAAGTGACAGAACTTGAACACCCTCTTAGGATGAAAAGTATGTGGGAGCTCTTTGTACTGTTACTAGAACTTCGCTCTAGGTTTGAAGTCACTGCAAATTTTAAAAAAATTAAATGCACCATAAAGCTCATGTTTTAAAATTTTTACAGTTAAATCCTTTCATAAAGCAGTAGATGATTGTATAATAAAAATAATCACCCAAGTTCCATATATGGTATATTTATATATATTTTTTTAATTGTATTTCTTTTTAGAGAGAAGGGAAGGGAGAGAGAAAGAGAAGGAGAGAAAGTTCAATGTGTGGCTGCCTCTCACGTGCCCCACTACTGGGGACCTGGCCTGCAACTCAGGCATGTGCCCCGACTGGGAATTGAACTGGCGACCCCTTGATTCGCAGGCTGGCACTCAATCCACTGAGCCACACTAGCCAGGGCACATTTATATTTTTTAATATGTTTTCTTAAAGCAGAAGACCACTGAATGTGGTTATCATTGTTATATTTTTAGTGATTACCCTTCTCTGCCCTCTGTCCCAACTACGTAACCAAATTTTGGTCATCTTCTCTTGGGGCTGAACTGACATCCTCCTGGTGAGAATGGATTCGGCCAAATTCTGTCCCTCCTCATCTCTA
Organism: Macrotus californicus; assembly: GCA_007922815.1. Lineage (NCBI taxonomy): Eukaryota > Metazoa > Chordata > Mammalia > Chiroptera > Phyllostomidae > Macrotus > Macrotus californicus. The sequence continues at coordinate 27,890 of VMDR010009809.1, read as the reverse complement.
GGAAAAAGAGGGATACAACTTTTGGTATCTTGCCTTTGAAAAGTTTCCAAAACTCATGACCTAAAACCCCTTAATAATAATGGTAGTGGTGGTGGTCGTGGTGCTGGTGGTGGTAGTCATAGTAGATCTTAGACAACACTTCACTTTTTGTGATTCTCAAATCTTTGCATATATTAACTCATTTAACCCTCACAACAGTCCTATGAGATGGGTACTGTTATTATCCACTGTTATATCATCCCCTTGTCATCCTTTTTTGATTGAGAAAATTGGGAAATTAACTAACATAAGGTTATACAGCCACTAAAACACAGAACTGAGATTCAAACCAGGCCAGTTGGCTGTAGCCTTTTTATTGTTTATTAAACATTCAAAATGTACTTTGCCAAACAATCTTGAAAGCCACCAGTATCATGGGGAACGTTTTAAAGCAGAGCAATGGCCCTGTTATCACTGTTTCTTACATCTGTTTGCAGTCCTTTTTTTTTTTAAGTTCTCACCTGAGGATATGTTTTCATTGATTTTAGAGAGTAAGGGAGAGAGAAAATCATAGACCGGTTACCTCCTATATGTGCCCTGACCAGAGATTTAACCTGCAGCCTTTTTGTGTACGAGATGACACTGCAACCAAATGAGCCACCAAGCCAGAGCCGCAGTGTTATGATTTTAATGGATTTTTGAATTGAATATTCCTAAAATTCACAGCAAAAATTCATGCTCTCTCTCTACATATATACACACACAAATGTGTGTATGTACATATATATATATATATATATGTATGGTAAAAAACATATAAAAGTTATAATCCGAACCATTTTTTAAAATATTTTTATTTATTTTTAGAGAAAGGGGAAGGGAAGGAGAAAGATAGGGAGAGAAACATCAATGTGTGGTTGTCTCTTGCACGCCCTCTACTGGGGACCTGGCCCACAACCCAGGAACATGCCCTGAATGGGAATCGAACTAGCGACCCTCTGGTTTGCCCGCCAGTGCTCAATTCACTGGGCCACACCAGCCAGGGCTCCATCTGAATCATTTTTAAGTGTATAGTTTAGTAGTGCTAAGTATTTTCTCTGTTGTGCAACAGATCTTCCTAACTTTTCCTTTGGTAACATTGAAATCATACCCATTAAACAACAGGTCCCCATTCCCCTCCTGTCAGCCTCTGGTTAGCTCCATTCCATTTTCTGTTTCTATGAATGTCACTAGTTTAGATATCTTATATAAGCGAATCATAGTGTTTGTCTTTTTGTCACTGGCTTGTTTCACTTAGCATACCATGCTCAAGTTTCATCCACATTATAGCATGTGACAGGATTTCTTTCCTTTTTAAGGCTGCATAGAATATTATATATATGTATATTTTGTTATACACACACATATGTGTGTGTGTGTGTGTGTGTGTGTGTGTGTTTATAAAGCAGCTTCAGGATATTCAAGTGACATTTTTACAAAAAAGAACAGGTATATTAATCTCTAAAACATATGAAACATATTATAATAAATTAAGAACTAAAAACACCAATACCCCAATGAAGTAAAGGGGAAATAAAATTCACAAATTAAGCAGACAAATAGTTAACATGATATGCTACTTAAAATATTTGATGTCATTTTCTCAACCTTCTGAAATGCCATAAAATGACAGAAGAAAAAAAATTTAAGTTAAAAATATGGCAATATTGGAAAACCAGGTAGGATGTCATAAGCAGAGAAAAGTGTTGCCTGGTTGTATTGGCACAACCACTTTAGAAAACGTTTAGCAGATTGGCAGTTTCTTATAAAGTTAAATACATATATACCATATGACTCAGCAAGTCCATACTAGGTCATTGCCTAAGATTAATGAAAACTTAGGCTTACATGAAAGCTGGAAATAATGTCCTTGAACTGATGAATGGATAAAAACATATTGGTAGATCTGTACAATGAAATGCTACTTATCCAAAAAAACCAAAAAAGGCAGAAGAGTGTGGTAGAGGGGGAGAATTAACAACACAGGTGACAACGTGGATAAATCTCAATGTATTATGCTCATTGAAAGAAGCCAGGCTCAAAAGTTTACACATTGTATGATTTTATTTACATGACATTTTGGAAAAATACAACTCTTCCAAAACTATAGCTAGAGAAAACAGATCAGTGGTTGTCAGGGGGATAGGAGGAGAGGCTGACTTCAGTAAGTACAAGGGAATGTTTGGAGTGATGAGACTGGATCATTCCATGATTGTGGTGGTGGTTATACACCTGTTTGTCGAAACTCATAGAACTGTACACCACAATTTTACCATATGTAAATTATACCTCAATATATCCAACTCTCCTCCACCCCAAACAGCAATTAAAAATTCTGAGGAATATATAGAAGGTATAGCCCTGAGTAGTGTGGCTCAGTGGATTGAGCACAGGCCTGTGGACCAAAGGGTTACTGTTTGATTCCCGGACAGGGCACATGCCTGGGTGGCCAGCCAGGCCCCCAGTTGGGGGTGTGCAAGAGGCAGCTGATCAATGTTTCTCTCTCTCTCTTTCTCCATCTCTCTAAAAATAAGTAAATAAATAATTTTTTTAAAAAAGATATAATTCAGATGATAGTGAACTGGAAAACCAGTCAAGAAATCTGCAACTACGTTAGGAAGAGCCACTAGATGGTGTAATTTTTGTAATAGGGCCCAGGGTGAATCTTGAAACTCAAAGGTCACAGACCAGGCGGTGGAGCACTTTTGGGGAAATTTTCCTGTAAAATCCATAGTTCTAATTCCTGCTGTCAAGCCTTGAGCTGTATTGGTTTCTGTGATTTTACTAAGCCAGGTCTCCCAGCCTTCCCCGAATTCTGGGAAGCCATCAATATCCCTCCAGTAAAATTCTATCTCTCTTCCCACTTCAGATTTTATTTTTGTTTTTGTCTTCTGACACAGACTGAATAGCAGAACTAAAAACAGCTGTTAACCAATATTTTTGTTTTGTTTTGTTTTTCTTCTTTTCATTACAGAAAATTTTGAACATGTACAAAATAAATAGAATGGTATAATGACCTCCCATACCAGCAAGCCTCAATAGTCATTGATAATCTGCCATTCTTAATTCATCAAACCTTCACCACCCCAACACCTCTGCAAATAGTTTTTCACAGTTCCTTTTTTAATGAGGTAAAATTTCCATATTTTGAATGGCACAGATTTTTTAAAATAGACCTTTCCCCTGGCTGGTGTGGCTTAGTGGATTAAGCATGGGCCTGCGAACCAAAGGGTCATGGTTCGATTCCTAGTCAGGGCACATGCCTAGGTTGTAGGCCAGGTCCCCAATTGGGGGTGTACGAGAGGCAACCACACACTGATGTTTCTCTCCTTCCCTTCCCCTCTCTCTAAAAATTTTAAAAAAAATAGACCTTTTTTATAAAGCAGTTTTAGGTTCACAGCACAATTGAGCAGAATGTACAGAAATTTCCCATAGCCTCCCCCATTATCAAGATTCCCCATAGAGTGGTACATTTGTGACAACTGATGAATCTACATTTGCACATCATCACCCAAAGTTCACGGTTTGCATTAGGGTTGACTGTTGTTGCAGATGCTATGAGTTTGGACAAATATATAAAGACATGTAACTGCCATTACAGTCATTACAGTATCACACAGGGTGGTTTCACTCCCACAATCATCTTCTATGCTCATCCCCCTCTCCTCCTAACCCCTGGTGAAATGCACACTTTTTAACAGTACAATTCCAATTTTTTTTGAAAGACCTGATTTGGAAGTTTCCAATAACATAGGGCAAAAAGAAAAGGTTATGAGAGAAAATTAAGTGATGGAGTCTATAAACAAACTAAAAGTTCATTAGAATTTCCAGGAGGAGTTAATGAAGGGGAAAAAAAGGAAAAATCAAATAAATTATAGGAGAAAATTTCTTAAATTCAAGACAGATTTGGAAGTTTGTAAATGTTGAGTAAGATTAATAGGAAAACATACATGCACATACCTTCATACATCCTGGTGAAAATTCTGAACAGCAAGAATAAAGGTAAATTCCATAGGATCCCAAATGAAAAAAACAGGACACATGCAAAGGAACAAAAATTGGATTGATGTTAAATAAGAATGACAATATATATCATAAACATGAACATACGCTTTTATCATTATAAGAATACAAAATAACATCATATTTTGTACTTGTCATATAAGTATAAACTGACAAATCTGAAATGATGAGGGGCAAGCAGATGCAAATAATCACAGTTGGAGTGTAAAATGGTATAAAACTTTTTGGAGGGCTATTTGGCAATAGTATTTTAAATATACATACTCACCCAGAAATTTTACTTCTATACTATGTGTTTTCTTGATGGTACCAGGAAAACCATCAAACTAGAAAGAATGGTCATCAGTATCATCAGTATGAGACTGGTTGGCAAGTTTTAGCAATCCGTATAATGGACTGCGATAGGCCAGGATCCTGTGTTCGCCCTTGTGGTTATTCAAGTGTGGCCGTGGACAATGGCCAATGTACTTGGGTGGGACAATTGAAAGCAAAAAGGGATTGGGGCTCCCACCAGGATAGCTTTGTGTTCGGCAGCTTCACCAGCTTCACCAAACACATCAATTAGGGAAGAGCAGTTTTCCAAAGGAAAGGGAGAATTATATCAACAGAAGTGAGGGGCACTGCATATACAAAAAGAACAGCTGTTTACAACAGTGCTGGCTGCAGGTCCTGCAGTATTGGTCTTGTTTTCACAGTGGCAGTGAGTAGTCTCACGTTAGCTGAAGAACACTGAGTGCCTGGTCGGGGAGCACTCCCAGATTTGTAAAGCAATATCTCAGTCTGTCCCACAAGATTACCGTGAGGTCATCGGAGAAGGAAACAGCAATTTTGGCATGGCTGAATGGTGAAGCCTTGTCTCTGCTCCACGTGGTATCATGTCAGCAAGGGTAGTGTAATGTGGGGCTGGACTTCACTTACCAGATTGTGCACACATGGCTGGTGCTGTTAACTAGGAGCTCAGGCAGCAGGCCTTAGTTCCTTTCCTGACAATCTTTCCTGGAGTGACTTTCTCAACAGAGAGGAGATGAAACTATCAGTTTCTTAAGACCTGTTCCTGGAAGTCAGTCTAGTATCAGCTCAGCTGTATTCTACTGGTTAGTCATAGAGCCTATACTCAAAGGAAGGGCTATTGGTCACACTCTCAAAGGAAGAAGTGATAAAGAATTTGGAAGCTATGTTTTAAAAGAGCCACATCAGGTTCAGGGAAAACAATTTCAGTTTTTTATGGATCGTCTAAAAAGCCTTGGGAGTTTAGATGTGGAGTATACGTTATGTATGACCAGCTAGCTTACTATGTGCAATATCTGGGGTAGTGTAGAAGCCCCAAACCGGGGAGCTGCTTAATTGTTCATGATACTTCAATAAAACCACCCAGTGGACAAGGAGATGTAGACATGCCGTTTACTACTCACATTACAGGGGAGTGCACCGAAGGCAGCAGTCAGTGCGAGACAGGCCCCCTCCACCCTGTCGGAGACTTGTTTTAAGGGGGTCTCAGACAAAAGAGGCATGTTTCCTATAGTGACTCTAAACTATATTATCTCAGTATAAAGAAAGGGTCAAGAAGCAGTCACAGGACAGGAAGCCATTCCCAAAAGGTGGTAAGGAGGAAGTTACAATCCATCTTCAAAACAATACACATTCCTAGCCAGCAGCTGTAGGACTAGCCCTCAGTCATGGGAGGGGAAAGGGCCATGTATTGACCCACCATAATTATATATTTATAATAATCTTATATATATTATACATGAAAACCTTTTATAGGTGATGTATTTTCTATATGTATTATGTGCCATTGTGTCAGCTCCAACTCCAGTCGACTCTATGAATGAGTGATGTCTACAGCAACGTCCTGTCAAGAGCCCTGCTAAGGTCCTGTAGACTCATGTCTTCTCTCTTATGGAGTCAATCAATCTCATATTTGGCTTTCTTTCCCTGCTATCTTCTATTTTTCCAACATTACAATCTTCTCTAAAGAACCCAACCTTCTCACAACGTGTCTGAAGTAGGATATCAGTTTTATCATTTTTGCCCCTACCTGTTTCAGGCTTAATTTGCCGTAGGACCCACTTGTTCATTTTTCTGCCAGTTCACGTTACCCGTAGAGCCCTGCTCCAACACATTTCAAATCAATTTATATCACAAATGCTTTTGGTTCCTTAACCTTATTTTTCTTATTTCAATTATGAACACATATTGAGTTAACATTTAACAAAATTCTAATACTTGCCTCTTACAAGAACTTTTACAGTAGCTCAAAAATAGTGGGATGTTAACGAGTTGCATAATTCCAATCCACTCAATGTTGTGGATGGGGTCACCTAGACCCCAGTTCCCCCTCATGTCTTCCTCCCTTTCTGGAAAAAATGGAAAACAGAGGAACCTAACACCTCTTGATCAGTTTCATTCATTCAATAAACAGGCTCTGTAAGGCCTTCAAGATTTAGCCAGGCTTTTTTTCTACCCTTTGGGGGCCACAAAGTACTCTTGCCTTCTGATTAAGAAGTTTCTTAAACTTAGACCATTTTCTCCCGGGTTCTGCTCGGCCCACGAAATTAACAGCATCGCACGAACCGCCGACCTGCAGTTTGGAAATCGTCCTTTCTCAGCCTAATGAGCAGCCCTCGCTCGGCTACTGTAGCTTCGGAGTCTGCAAGGCAATAGCACCGGCCGCGGGCACAGGTTGGGCTCTGCTCGCCCTCACGTGGCAGCAACGGCCCAATGACCTAGGCCCACGCTTTCCAGACGGCCGCATGCGCTCACAGAGCCTCGGGTCTCCTGGCGCCCCGCCCCGGCCGCTCTGTGCCACCGCGTTAACCCTCCCATGAGGTCCCGGCCGCCAGAATTGCGGGTTCCTTCCAAGCCTCGTTTCCCAGCCGGGCCCCGGGAGCCTGTCCTGATTGGCTTGCTCTGTAGGCGGAGCCGGGACTTATTTGAGACTGGGACCACTTCCTGAAGCGCGGGGCAGGAAGTTATCTGCTGTGGCTAGAGTCCCGCGGAGAAAGTGCAGCCGGCCGCGGCGGTAGCGGCGCGAGCCGTCCGGTCTTGCTGCAGTTAGGCGCCGGTTTCCATCGTAGTACCACGGCCCCCTCCTCCAGCCCAAGCCCGGCGCGGCTGCTCGGGGGGCTCCTTCAGCCTCCTTGACGCCGCTCCGAGGGGCACTTACCTAGCCATCGCCTGGGTCTCCAGCCTGGAGACTGGCTCCCGGCTTCAGCTCTCCGAGCCGCAGTAAGAAGGGTCCTTGTCACCCTTGCTCGGCCTTCCTCTCTGAACGATCGAGACCCTGGTCCAGAGCGGCAGCCTTGGACCTCGGACTAGACGGATCCAAGACGCTCAGCCCAGGCCCCCCTCAGACAGGGCTTGTCATCGTCTCTAATATGTCACCCACCATCTCCCACAAGGACAGCAGTCGGCAACGGCGGCCAGGGTCTTTCAACCCCTCCCTGGATATGAAGAGTGGCCCTCTGCCGCCGGGCAGCTGGGATGACAATCATCTGGAGTGGGTGGGCGGAGAAGGGGACAAAGAACCTTTTCTTTCGGATGCCGGCACCGGTGATTTCTCGAAACCACCAAGGAGCTGCAGGGCCGAATTAAGTAGTATTTTGCTGTTGCTTTTTCTTTACGTGCTTCAGGGCATTCCTCTGGGCCTGGCGGGAAGCATACCACTCATTTTGCAGAGCAAAAATGTTAGCTATACAGATCAAGCTTTCTTCAGTTTTGTCTTTTGGCCCTTCAGTCTCAAATTGCTCTGGGCCCCGTTGGTTGATGCGGTTTACTTTAGGAACTTCGGTCGTCGCAAATCTTGGCTTGTCCCTACACAGTATATACTGGGAATCTTCATGATATGTTTATCCACTCAGGTGGACCGTTTGCTCGGGAATACCGATGGCAGAACCCCCGATGTGCTTGCTCTCACAGTGACATTCTTTTTGTTTGAATTCCTGGCCGCCACTCAGGACATCGCTGTGGATGGTTGGGCATTAACGATGTTATCCCGGGAGAACGTGGGCTATGCTTCTACTTGCAATTCAGTGGGCCAAACAGCGGGCTACTTTTTGGGCAATGTTTTGTTTTTGGCCCTTGAATCTGCCGACTTCTGTAACAAATATCTGCGGTCTCAGCCTCAACCCAGGGGCATCGTTACTCTTTCAGGTAGTGTATTTAAACTGTGCTGTTTGGTTTATTTTACGTGTTTGAATCCTTTTTGGAAGTGTGTGACGTTGGAGGGAAGCTCATTATTGAATTTACTGGGGATTATTTTATGGGAGGTGACACAAGGTAAGTTTTCTGTTCCACTAAAATGAGAATACTTTATTGGAGTGATCATAAGTGATCAGTACTGTGCAGTAAGCAGGGAGAGGAAACCTGTGGAATGGCAAACAAAACTCAGTCTAGGGATCTGTTGCCTAATCCACAGATGCACTTTTTGTTGTTGTTGTTCTCACCCAAGGACATGCTTATTGATTTTAGAGAGAGAAGGAAGGGAAAGAGGGAGAGAAACATGGATCTGTTGCCTTTCATAAGAACTCTGACCAGGGACAAACTCCACTGGGGACCAAACCCGCAACCCAGGCATGTGCCCCCACAGGGAACTGAACTCCTGATTCTATGGTTCACCGGACCCGGTACCAACAAACTGAACCACACTGGCCCGTAACATTTTTTAAAAGTCTGGCTAGTGTGAAGACATGAATCCAGGTTGACATCTGTGCTTCATATTTTCCTTTTTTCTTTCCCTGGATTGAGAGTTCTGTTGCATTTCTAGCCCCTATTATATCAAGAGTCTGCATTTAGCCCTCTTGTGAAAGAAATAGGGTTAATTTATTCCAACATTAATTATTTGTCTAAGTGACAGAGTTCTAAGGGCCTGCTTAAAGTACAGCCCAAACCAAAAGGAACTGGAGAGACACATATTTTAGGGAAGCTCAGAGTTGCTGGTTATTTATTGACTGCTTGTGGGAGTCAGGCTTTACATTGTAGATATTTGACCTTGTTGAGTGATACCATGAAGTGGGTAAGTAAAACTGCAGAATGCACACCAGGTGAAAATGCACTGAAGAACCCAAGTATAAAAAAGTATAGGACAGTGCCTGTGATGTTCAAAATGCCGAAGCAGCATTTGCGGAGACTGGGCTTGGGAAATAGTGCTGAAAGAAATGTAGTGACCAAATCAGTAAGATTCCCTTTAAATGCTATGAGAAAGAGTTTGAAGTTTATCTAGTAAGAAATTGGGTGTACTACAAAATTTCCTCTTTTTCTGCATGAGTGAAATACATGCATCTGTAACGTTTTATGAGGATTCTTTAGACTTTCCTAACAACTAGGAAACAGGAGTGAAATGACCACTATCAGTACTACCCAACATCAGGAATATAGTATAATTCTTCATTCTGGTAGTGATGATGAATTTAAACAGCTAAATTTTCTCTGATCTTCCTAGTACTGGATTGGGAATTCCCAACAGGGTAAATCAGGGGTAGTTGTGTGGCAAGGGAAGTGTAAGAGTTATAATATTTGGGGAGTGGTGAGGAGGGAGGGATTCACAACTGAAGTACTTATCCCCTGAAATCTTAGAACCTCTACACCCCTTAAGGGATCCCCTTTCTACCTCAAAACTGCTAGTGAGCCACTGCTACTGATGAAATGATCATTATACTTTTCATTAGTTGGTTTGAGGCCAAAAATGATTGAGAACTCATTATCTTGCACTGGTTAGATTTGTCTCTGAATTTTCTGGGGTCCTACTCCTGCTCTATGGATAAATCTCTGCCTAAAAGTAATTTGTGCCTGCATCAGATTGGCACCTTGTTGCTTTTTATTTGTCCTGCTTTTCACTGGGTAGTGGACTGTGCATGCCAGTAGGAAAGGCTAATGGGGCGATAATGTTACTTAATATACAAAGTCTCAGTAGAGAAACTAAGATTTCAAAGGCTGTGGAAACTATATCACTAACAAGGTAAATTAACTCTTTGTTAAGTGTAAGAGTGATTGATAAAACATCATTCCAGAGACTGGTATTCAGGGGCCATTCTAATTATAGCTTTCCTCAGCCACAGCTGTTCCCCAGTAGGAAGATCAAAATTGTGCCATTGGAGTTTTATTTACACTGACTCGTTATTTTGAATAGCTGTTTATCTGTGGAATTTGAACTTTGTTCTCCTGGAAACTGTACAAGTGGCCTACTGTTTAATTTGACTTTTGTATCTATAGTGGACTGCTGGGTTTGGTTTAAACATTTTAGGAAGTTAAGAGTTGAAGAGTTTCTGAATTTTCATTTGTCTCTTTATGACTGCACATAACACATTCATAGCCTTGTACTTTTTGGAACTTACTCTACAATAACTGAGAAAAACCAGTGGTTTTGAGGAATTTAAAGACCATGGAAATAATCATGAAGGAAATAAAATTGCTTAGGTAATAAAAGAAGAGCCAAACACTGAGGCAGATGCTTAGAAAACCAGGAAATTAAAAGCAGGCCTCATTTTTTGTAGAATTCTGAAGTATGTTCTGTGATTAATACTTTGAGCATTACAAATACATGGAAGTGAATATATTGAGAAAGAACAGTTTTTGCCATCTAGAAAGCAGTCATCTAAATAGTAAATACAGAACAAGAAGGGCAGGGTACGACTAGATCCCTTAGAAACAAAACCCTGATTATGCTGAGTCTGATTGTGGTACCGTCAAGGGTCCAGGACAGCACTAACTTCACAGTGGGCTTTTTCGGTCATGCCACATTTGGTTTTCAGGGATCTTCAATAGCAAAAAGGCATGACTTTTTAAGCTGCAGGAACTGATTAAAGTAACCCAAAAGGACATAGAGATGAAAACATAAAGTTTTATGACTTGAAAGAGTCACGTATTTCAATTTCTTCATTCGTGTTGAAGAAACTGCAGCCAAGTGGCTAGAGATAGATGTAAACCTACAGTTTAGATTTCCTGGCTCCTTAATATAATACATGTATAATGTAACATAATAAAATATAATATGTACTCATTGGGCTTTTCTATCAGAGAAAAGCAACATTAGGACAGCTAATGTCTAAAAAAACATCAGCTGACTCCTGGACTGTCCAATGACCAGAAGTGACAGATCAAAAAGGTTTTTTGTTTATGTGAAGTGATGCATGTTATTCATTTACTCACCAATGAGTGCCTGTTTGATACTAGCCATGTGGTAGTGTTATAGTTTGATGAATAAGACCTGAGAATTTTCTGCTCCTAATGAATTTGGAGTCTATAGTGAGGTCTGTAAACCAAAATGATGCAGGAGAGTAAATGGATAATGTAAATGAGTGGGTTCATCCAAGACTGCAGGGATTGGAGGGGACAGTGATGACCTGGAAGACCCATGCTCATCTAATGACAGGGAGCTTCAGTGTGGCAATTGGGTCCTAGGATTGCTAGATTTTATGAATATTCAAGAGAAGCTGAAAATTTTCTTTCCTAATTAAAACAGTGTTTATTGATTTTAGCAAGAGAGGAAGCAGGTTGGGGGACTGTGGGGAGGAGGAGAGGAACATCGATTAGTTGCCTCCCATACCAGCCCTGACAGGGGATCAGACCTGTAACCTAGGCGTGTGCACTGACCGGGAATCAAACCCGTAACCTAGGTACGTACCCTGACCGGGGATCAGACCCCTAACCTAGGCATGTGCCCTGACGGGGATCAGACCCGTAACCTTTTGGTGTAAGGGTCAACCCCCAACCAACTGAATCACATTGGCCTGGGCTTTTTCCCCTAATTTTAAAAACACTAGTTAGGTTCATGTAAAATGTCTTTTGGCCAGATCTAGCTGGTAGTTGAGGCCAACTTCTCTGCAAGCAGTGGTAGCAATAACGAATAGAAGAAGTGATTGAGACAGGAGACAGGAAATTTGGGCTTGGGAACAGGGAGCAGGTTAGTCTGTTATCAGAGAAGAGAGCTAAACGTATTAACAGTTTACGAATCAGTTTATAGGTAGGCATACACATTAGGAGTCAGAAAAAGGAACTGTTGCTTTTGAAAAAACTGATGCTCTAAGTGTGAAGCTGATCAAACTGGTGATGGTAATAGTGAAAGCAGTATGTATTCATAAGACATTCATGCTTTGAACTAGGAAGAGAGCAGGACCAGTTCTTACTTAGTGACGCATTTCTTTGTCTTGCTTTTTGAAGCAGTACTCATTAATATCTCTTAATGTGACTAGTAATGGTATTTAGAATTGGGTAGAACTAAATGACCCGTTTCTAAATAGGCCGGTCCAGTTTAAAGCTCCTCTTACCTTCTCAAAAGATAAAACTAAGGAGATGGAGAACAGATTGATAGTTGCTAGGGGTTGCGGATGAGGAGAAGATGGAGAGCCTGAGGGAGTTTTGGGGAGTGACAGAACTGTTCTGAACCTTGGTTACGGTTGTGATTTGAAAATGATACATGTGTTAAAATTCATAGAACTGTACATTAAACATATTTGCTTTTACTGTATAATAATAAAGTAAGAGTTGTATTAAAAAAACCAATTCATTACCTTAAAAGCTAATCTCTGGGTAAATATTATACAAAAAAAAAAAAAAAAACCTAAAAATGAGTCCGTTACCTTTAAAGCTAATCTCTGTATAATTAAAAAGATTTATAAAAAAATTTCTTAAATCCATTAACTGCCATGGCCAGGTGGCTCAGTTGGTTGGAGCATCTTCCCATACACCAAAAGGTTGTGGGTTCCATCCTTGGCCAGGGTACATACCTCAGTTATGGGTTCGATCCCCGGTTGGGGAGCATATAGGAGGCAACTGGTTGCTGTTTCACTTTCACATCCAAGTTTCTCTCTCGCTCTCTGTCTCTCTCTTCCTCTAAAAATCAAACATATGCTCGGGTGAGGATTAAAAAAAAAATCCATTACCTTAAAAGCTAATCTGTGGATAAGGATGATATAATCATTGAGTTTAGCTTCCTTTTAATGCCTTGAATGAAACAAGTCCATAAATCTGGTGGATCTTACCTCTCAGTGTAGACAAATGGAGCAAATTTGAACTTATTTTCAAATGTTGTGGACATAGTAGTAAAGTGAGATAGGTGGAAAAATACTGTGGCTAGTATATTCAAGAAGGATTGGATATCAGATATTAAAAACTGGAGCCAAGCCCTGGTGTGGCTCAGTGGATTGAGTGCCAGCCTGTGATCTACTGGGTTAGGGCACATGCCTGGGTTGCGGCCAGGTCCCCAGCATAGGACGTGCGCGAGAGGCAACCACACGTTGCTGTTTCTCTCCCTCTTTTTCTCCCTCCCTTCCCCTTTCTCTAAAGATAAATAAATAAAATCTTAAAAAAAACAACAACTAGAGCCCACACCACAGAAGGAAGGTCTTAAAGCCACTTAAAAAAGAAAAAAAAAGGAAAGGAGAAATGGTGCTACCTGCTTTCCTTTGTTAAGTAAAGAACTGTGGGATTGCTTTTGTGTGGAAAAGTCAATTTACAAAATACATAGTGAACTAAAAAATTATTAGATTTTATTTGGCATGAGTCTTATTCTGAATTTCATTTCTGATTTTATTGAAATTTATTTAGAGGCCAATTGAATTAGCCTGTAAAGATTTCTTTTTTGATTCTTTATATTGTCTTTTATTTAAGATCTACATATCTTGTTCTTAGCACAGTCTTAGAACTTTTGCATTCTTAAATTTTCCATTCATTTTTTAAAAGCTTTTTATTTTAAAGTGATTATGGATTACAGGAGGTTGCAGAGAAATGCTTAATGAAGTCCCATGCACCCTTCCCCCAGCCTCCTCCTTTAACATCTTAGGTAACTGTAGTACAATATCAAAACCAAAAAAATTGACATTGGTAAAATCAATAGAGCTTATTGAGATTTCACCAATTATTCACACCCTCGTTCGTGTGTGTGCATGTGTGTGGTATATGCAGTTCCATCACACGCGCAGCCTGGGCTAACCACCACCACAGCAATCAAAATACGCAGCTATACCATCACCGCGACACTCCTTTTTGTTGCTTTTATAGCTGTACCCATTTCTTCCTCTCCATCCCTAACCCTAGCAACCACTAATTTGTTTTCCATCTTCAGAATTGTTATTTCAGAAATGTTACCTAAATGAAATCATGCACTATGTATCCTCTGGAGATTGATCCTTTCCATTCAGCTTAATTTCTTTGACGTTCAGCCAGGCTGTTACATGTAGTAATGATTTATTTCTTTTTATTGCTGAGAAGTATTTGTTTGTTAGACATATCACAGTTTATTTCACCACTCATTTGTTGAAGGAGATTAGGGTAGTTTTCAGTTTTGGGCTATTGCTTATGTGAAAATAAGTCTTCATTCGTCTGAGATGAATGCCCAAGAATGCAAATGTTCGTTTATACTAAGTCCATTTTTAGTTCTGAAAGGAACTCCCAAAATTTTTTCCAGGTAGTCCTACCATTTTATCTCCCTACCAGCATGTATGAGTGATCCAGATCCATCTTCTCTGCATCTTTGCCGGCATTTGATGTGATCGTTCTTTTTCTTTTTTTTTCTTTTCCCAGTTCATTTTTTTGATGTGATCATTATTTTTGCATTCATGAGAGCCCTAGGTAAGATCTAGTAGCCACTTCAGAATATTTAGTTTGTATTATAGGACTTTGCTCAAAAATCATATTTATGAGAATTGAACATCAGCTTTGACATCTTGATCATTCATAGAATACATCAAAAAGTATAACATAACATCACAATGCTTTTGTAGATACATAAATCAAAATGAACCAAAATACTGGCCCTAGCTGGATTGAACATGGGCTGTGAACCCAAAGGGTTGTTGGTTCGATTCCCAGTTGGGGCACGTGCCTGGGTTATGGGCCAGTAGCAGATGCGCAAGAGGCAACCACACGTTGATGTTTCTCTTCCTCTCTTTCTCTCTCCCTTACCCTCCCTCTAAAAATAAATAAAATCTTTAAAAAAAAATGAACCAAAATGCTAATGATGAAATATTTAGATCATTTTTGATAATAATACCTTTACAGTGGTTAGTATATCAGGCTATGTATGTTCTAGCATCAAAGTAATGTTGATAAACAATAGCCAATAGTCCATTGGTCAGTACTTATGGTAATTATGTTCATAAATTATGTCAGTGTGTTTTCTGGCAGTGGCAAAGCCTCTCTTTCAGAGCTGTTAGCTTCATTCTGTTCATGTGAGCTATGGAAAGCCTTCAAACCAGGGCTCTGAATGATGCATTGTTACTCTTTCCCCCTTTCACGTGCACTGTTTTATCCTCAAAGCACAAAGAAATCACACATAATCCTGTTTGCAAACAGTACTGAACCCTGCTTAACCTGTTCTTACTCTCTCTCTCTCTCTCTCTCCTGCTCTTGATATCAGGGAGTTTAAGTTTTAGATGAAGGTTTTTTGTTGTTTTTTTTTTTGTTTTTTGTTTTCATTAAAACTGGGAGACTACTAAGCAAATTTTTTTAAAACATTGCTTAGAGAACTGGAACTCTTAAAGTAATATATAACTGGGAAACTTTTAATTTTCACTTAACATTTACATAGAGACCATTAATTGAAATTTCTGGTGACAGCGATAATAATACTGTTTTGTAGGGTTTCTTATAGTTAATTTAAGCCAAGTAAGGAACAAAAACTTTCTGAATGAGAATAGTGTTATAGATGAAATTCTGTAAACAGGCCATTACTTGTCACATTTCACAGATGACTTTAAGGATGCACAAAAAATTAACATTAGCCTTATTTAAGGAATAACCTTAAATTTTTATTCATTCCTTTTGAATTACATTTTAGAATGCCCTATTAACATAAACTAGAAATTGTGATGTTATTTTAATGAACTTTAATAATAACATATATATTACTGTGTTTTAAAATGGATACCTTTGCATTTAAGAATGTTTTGTGTCTACTGATATCTAAAAGTAAGTATAACTTTCCCATGTAGGAGAGCTCACCTCAGAACACAGACTTCCGTGTGTGCTTGGATCGTTTTAGCTTCTTTAATTGGCGTCACTTGAGTAACACAGTCTTGTTTTTGGTTAGCCTTCTGGAGACTAAACAAGAATTCAAGTAAATTCTTGTCTTAACATTAATTTAAAAAAATTATGCAGGTAGTGTGAAAGATTATAAAATCCAAATTCAGATTTAGTTTCAAGTTCTGCCTCAGTAATTTTACCTTTGGCAAAGATTTAAATATTCTGGGCTTCTTTTCCTCATGTCTCCATAGAAGTAATGCCTGCTTTGCCTTTTTCACACGTTTGTGTGTGGGAAAACCAAATCAGATGACGTATTAGAAAGGCACATTTAAACACTAAGGTGAAAAATTGGTCTAAACATACAATGCTGTTGTCTCGGTCATAAATGAGGTTCAAGTGGTAGCGAGCACCATCAGCTAGCGCAGCAGTGGGGCAAGACCAGACACAAAGGAAGGCCCTGACTGAAGCATGCTCTACTTGTTTTAGAGAGGAGGTAGCTAGGTTCCATGAACAGTTTATTGTGCTCTCTGAGCAATAAAATAACAAGTAGACATATGTAAAATTAGTACAAATCTAGAATGTTAAAGCTAGAAAGCATCTGGGATTTTCTAGCCAAGGCCTCTTATTTTATAGATGGTGAAACTGGCCTGGGTTATCCAGTAAGTTCTATAGTGAAGAACTAAGATGCATTTCTCAGGGTGATTAAGGAGATACAGATTTTGAAATTTATTATATAAGGCATCAAATCACAATTTTATCACTGACTCAGAAGTAACCTCAGGCATAACGTCTCTAAGTCTGTTTCTTTTTCTGTAAATTGGGACTAGTAATACATGAGTCTCTCGGGTTGTAGGAAAGGAGACGGTGTATGTAAAATGCTTAGCACACTTATGGCACATGATATATATTCAGTAAATGGTGCCTTTATTATTACTGTTATTTTGAGCTACTACAGAGAATCTTTCAGAACATCATTCACCCTCTCTGCTTAATTCATTCAAAATAATGGCTAATGGCCCAGCTGTCTGTCACTGAACAACCCAAACAGTGACTCTCACGTGTCCCCATTGTGCAACTACAAGTGTGAAAAAACTTTTTCCGTACCTCAGTATTGAAAAGAGAAGGCTATTCTTAAAACAGTTTTAAAACATTAGGAAGTTTAAAAACATGAGCTGGAAAACCTAAATGATCATCTCTTTATTGTCTAAGTTGTCATAATTTAAGAACTGAAATGGCTTAGGTGCTTAAGAAGTATGACTGATGTCTACGGCCACACCACCCTGAACATGCCCAATCTCGTCTGATCTTGGAAGCTAAGCAGGGTCGGGCCTGGTTAGTACTCGGATGGGAGACATATGACTGATGGGTTGGTCGTAAGGGATGTGAAAATCACCTCCCCCAACCTCAAGCACGTTTCTTGAATAATGACAGGTAGATGTTTATTTTCATCCAACCCACTAAGTGTCTGTAACCCTGTTCTTTTTCCTTGTTAAGTATCCCTGTCTATTTTGGGTCTATGTAACATGTTAACAGAGCCAGGACTGTCTTGCTCATCTGCAGCATCTGGTACTTATGGTACCTTGAACATGACAGGCACATTGTGCTAATTTTTTTTAACAGATTTTAATTGAGGAAAAGTTATATACAGAATTATATACTATCAATGAAGTTACGTCATTTCAAAAGTTAATTATAGATTTTAACATTTTAAATTTCAGATTTCCTTTTTTTCTGGGGAAGTGTATTTTTGATAACAACAACATTAGTTGCCATTCTGAAAAAAGAAAACAAAGAGGTATCAGTAGGAAAAGAAGAAACCCAAGGGATCGCAGATACTTACAAGCTGCTTTTTGCAATTATAAAAATGCCAGCGGTTCTGACATTTTGCCTTCTGATTCTAACTGCAAAGGTAAGAGATTTATAAAGCTGTTTACCATTCTGTTATAATTACCGTTATCATGAAATACTTCTGTTGCCTTTTCATATCATAAGCTCCTTTCTACTACTATTAGAATTTAACAATAAGAAACAATTTTTGTTTTATTAAATGTATTTTAAAAGGTGTGATGATATCAAATGTAATTTCAAAGCTAAATGTCTGGGGACCTTGAAAAGAATTGTGCCAATTTAATGTCTAATAAATGTGAAATTTATTCAATGAATAATAATAATGCTTAGTGTAAAAGTGAATGCCTTGAAAAAAACAATAGCTCTACTGTTATCATGAGTATCCATTTAATGTTAGAGATAGTAAAATTATTTACTTAGGATGCGATTTACAAAGATATAGAAATATATGAGTATTAGAAGTTTATTTAAAAGTCAGTTGCATTCAGCCCTGGCTGGTATAGCTCAGTGGATTAAGCACAGGCTGCGAACCAAAGGGTCACCAGTTCAATTCCCAGTCAGGGCACATGCCTGGGTTGCAGGCCAGGTCCCCAGTGGGGGCCATGTGAGAGGCAACCACACATTGATGTTTCTCTCTGTCTCTTTCTCCCCCACTTCCCCTCTCTCTAAAAATAAATAAAATTTAAAAGAAAAAAAAATCAGTTGCATTCATTTATTTATTTTAAGTTGTATTTATTTATTTTTAGAGAGAAGGGAAGGGAGTGAGAGAAACATCAATGTGTGCTTGCCTTTCACATGGCCCCCACTGGGGACCTGGCCTGCAACCCAGGCATGTGCCCTGACTGGGAATCGAACCGGTGGCCCTTTGGTTCACAGGCAGGCACTCAATCCACTGAGCCACACCAGCCAGGGCTCATTTATATCTGTTTGATGTTTCTTTATATTTAGGCTTAGTTACACAAATATATCAGATATCACAGAAGTACTATTGTGATGTCTCCAGGGAATTACATCCAGAGCCATGTCATGTCCCTTTATTCCATTAATCGTTAACTTTGATTACTTTGTTACCCTATTTTAAAGCGACTTTCTATTTGTAATTAAAAACTAATTTTGGGGGGAGATACTTTGAGATTCTAAATATCTTAATTTGCCTCAAACTTACTCACTACTCTTAGCATCCTTACTTTTTAAAAAATATTTATTTTATTTTTAGACAGAGAGGGAGGGAAGGAGAAAGGGAGAGAAACATCAATGTGTGGTCGTCTCTTGCTCGCAGCCTAGGCATATGCCTTCACTGGGAATCGAACCGGTGACCCTTGGATGGCAGGACAGTGCTTAGTCCACTGAGCTCCACCAGCCAGGTGTTGTTTTTAAGAATTAATCTAACCATACTTTTTCTTCCCCTTCATTTTATTCAACCTCTCAGTATAATGTTTTCTCAGAACTATTTTTGAAACGTTAGAAGACTTTTGAAAATTGTATTATGTCCATCAGAAATCATCAGAAATATGTATTTGTGGCAGTGATGTTTCATTTTAACCAGATTTATTTGGAGTCGATTAAACTTTTCTTTTGAACTTAAAATATATAAATCAGCAAGTTTGGATTTGGATACTTTATTATAAGAGATTGAACTTTTGAAATGGAAATTTAATGGTAATTGGAGCCATCTACAGTCCCTAGGAGGGCTGAATTTTTAGTTATTTTTCACTGAATATTGTTAGTAGTCCATAGGACAAAGTGTACCTTCTCTAACTTGATTGTTGTACCAGATGTAATAATATGACACTTGTAACTGTCATCGGTCAATAATGAGATTGAGGTTCTTGAAGAGCTTACATATGCTTGGAGGAAAATATTTCATAAATCACAAATTAAAATATTTTTTGTTTTTGTATTGCAGATTGGTTTTTCAGCAGCAGATGCAGTAACAGGACTGAAATTGGTAGAAGAGGGAGTGCCTAAAGAACATTTAGCCTTATTGGCAGTTCCAATGGTTCCTTTGCAGATCATATTGCCTCTGATTATCAGCAAGTACACTGCGGGTCCCCAGCCACTGAATGTGTTTTACAAAGCTATGCCCTACAGGTAAA
The DNA here is from genome assembly GCA_007922815.1 of Macrotus californicus. Lineage (NCBI taxonomy): Eukaryota > Metazoa > Chordata > Mammalia > Chiroptera > Phyllostomidae > Macrotus > Macrotus californicus. Next base: position 7,947 of record VMDR010009809.1, on the reverse strand, counting down.
AACAAATAAAACCTTCGTACATAAGAAAGGTTAAAATGAGGAGCAGTCATCAGTATCACTAATGTCTGTGTATATTTATGGGAAAAAAGCTTGAAAAACATCTTTAATATCATTTATATGCACTTTTATCTCTTTTTAACCTCCAAGTGGATTTTGAAAACAGGCTTTTTTCCTGTGGTAGACACAGATTTCTGTTTTAGTTGTTTTTTTAACCTAAAATGGAAATCAGCGCAGTGTTCCTTTTATTTTTTTTTTCTGTAGATTATTGCTTGGATTAGAGTACGCTCTACTGGTTTGGTGGACTCCTAAAGTGGAACATCAGGGGGGATTCCCTGTGTATTACTACGTGATAGTGCTGCTGAGCTATGCGCTACACCAGGTAAGCTTGTTTGCTCAGGAAGTAAACTGTTCTTTATAAAATAAAGAAGACATTTTTCTATGGTTGCCTTAAAATAATGATAGTAAATGTTAAGATTTAAGCAGAGATCTGACAATGAAATTATTTGACAGTGTACCTTAAACTTTGTGACTTTTGATTTAAGGAGTTATATTCACGGAGAGTTCTTTCTCCATTTATTTCATTTTTGTTTTTTTGTTCATTTGACAAGTATTTTTTACATTTTAGAATTTATTCAAAAGCTAGTAATTCTACCTTTGCTAAGTGTTCCTCAGGCCATCCCTACACTTGGGTTCTATCTTTCTTCTAGTCCCAATACCTTTTTTTTTTTTTAATTAATTAATTTATTTTTTAGAGAGAGGAGAAGGAGGAAGAAAGAGAGGGAAACATCAACTGGTTGCCTCTCACATGCTCCCAACAGGGGACCTGGCCCGCAACCCACGCATGTGCCCTGACTAGGAATCGAACCAGTGACCTTTTGGTTTACAGGCTGATACTCAATCCACTGAGCCACACCAGCTGGGGCTAGTCCCAATACCTTCTTTCTTTCTGAAAGTATTAAAAAATAATGATGGCTACTGGGTTAAAGGTTCCAGGTTTTTGGTTTAGATTCTTTATTGAAAGTTATAACTTTGTGATTTTGGAAGGTCTGTGCTTCTTCCTTTTTTTTAAAGATTTTATTTATTTATTTTTAGAGGGAAGGGAAGGGAAGGAGAAAGAGGGTGAGAAACATTAACATGTGGTTGTCTCTCGCGTGCCTTCCCCTCTGGGGACCTGGCCCATAACCCAGGCATGTGCCCTAGATTGGGAATCGAACCGGTGACCCTTTGGTTCACAGGCCAGCACTCAATGCACTGAGCTACACCAGCTGGGGCTCCTTCAACAAATATTAAGTAGCCACTGATTCCATGCCAGAAAACATTCTTAGTAAAGTATAACAGTGAATAAATCATGCCGGAATCCCTGCCCTTGAGGAGTTTGTATCCTAAAGGCTTTCAGAAGGCCTGCAGTGAAAGGGACCTGTTTAATTTTATGTAACATAACATTTCTCAGTCTTATTTGATAATGGAACATCCTATGGATGTATTCAAAGAAATGCTGTTTTGGAAACATGGTTTATTTCCATGTTCCTAAATGGAGGGTTAATTCTTGCTTCTTAAGCACTTTTGCCTTTAAGGAGATTTTTCTCTTGAGTTTGTCACATAAATTTTGAAATGCTATTTTTCTTATGTGTGTAGAGGAAATTATATATATATGTATATAATTGTATTTCATGTTTCTTTGCATATTTGCTTCTATGTATAATACATATATACATATAAATGGATATACACAGACATGATATATTAAGTGCAGTACAAATATGTGGTTTTGGCTATTCCTGTGTGCACCTTCAAGACCACCTCATCTGTTATTTTCTCATTTGAGCCTTCCTTGACTTTTTATGGTAGAATTAATCTCTCATTCATTTAGGCCCCAGTACCATGATATATGTACTTGTGTTTATAATACTTACTGCATTTCATCATAATTATTTATTACCTGTTTACCCAGCCTGGAATAAATTCTTGAAGGGCACAGAGAGACTCTTAGTCTTCTTTCTGTTGCCATCATGATCTAGTGTAAAGTCTGATCAGTGAATGTTCAATAAATGGCTTTTTTTAAAGATTTTATTTATTTTTAGAGAGAGGGGAAGAGAGGGACAGAAACGTCAATGTGTGGTTGCCTCTCACATGTCCCCCACCAGGGACCTGAGCTACAGCCCAGGCATGTGCTCTGACTGGGAATCGAACCAGCAACTCTTTGGTTCACAGGCTGGTGCTCAATCCACTGAGCTACACCAGCTGGGGTTCAATAAATGTTTGTTGACTTGAGTTTAACAAGAGTCATGAAAATTAATTTTAAGGTTTATGAATTCAATTTTCTTAATTCAGATTATAGCTTTATAAATTCTAATTGTACTAAAGATGTTTTACATTTTCCTTGTAGGTTACATTGTATAGCATGTATGTTTCCATAATGGCTTTTAATGCAAAGGTTAGTGACCCACTTATTGGAGGAACTTATATGACCCTTTTAAACACCGTGTCCAATCTGGGAGGAAACTGGCCTTCTACCGTAGCCCTTTGGCTCGTCGACCCCCTCACTGTGAAAGAGTGTGTAGGAGCATCAGACCACAATTGTCGAACACCTGATGCTGTTGAGGTAAGTATATTGTAATTTTAGATAATGTTAAACTAATATTAAGATATTAATTTCCTATTTTGCCTCTAGAAGTACTATATTTATTTTAAAGATCATACCTGCCTATAGTTTCTAGTATAGAAATCTACATATTTTTTTTCTTTCCCATCATTACTAAGGGTTATAATGCACTCAAATCAGTAAGAGTAGCTTACTTGAAAACGCTCCTCAGCAAGGGAGGAGCAGTCTCTACCCCACTCTATCTGAGGATCATTGTCCTATACAATGGGTACTTAATAAATGCATTATTAATAGTTTCATAATGATAGCAAAAGGGAAATTTCATTGGCTGTTCATTTAACAATTGTAGGTAAGCCAAGTGGTTAGTGGTTTGTTGATACGTGACCTGAAGATAACACTAGCCTGCTTGTGGAGTAGATTCATTGGGTATTTCTTCACATTTCATATATGAAAAGCTGTATCTTGAAATGAGTGCTGTTTACAGCATGAGCTGAAAATTGCTTTTAATCCTGTTAGTATCGAGAGATCAAGATACATTAACATGTAACAAAAATAGGTTTTGATTAATCTTTTAAATTACAAACATGTACATTTTTAAATATTTCCATTTTGAAATTATAAAATATTTATCAAAATTTTATTTTTACAGCTTTGCAAAACACTTGGTGGCTCGTGTGTCACAGCACTGGATGGCTACTATGTGGAGTCCGTTATTTGTGTGCTTATTGGATCTGGGTGGTGGTTCTTTCTTGGTTCAAAATTTAAAAAGTTGCAAGATGAAGGACCATCTTCATGGAAGTGCAAAAGGAGCAATTAATGCATTCACTACTGGGCATTGTAAGAAAGGTAACTATAGTTTAGTTTTAATTCCGAGAGCCCTGATGATCAGTGTACAGGACACAAAATGTTGTTTTAAACAAGGAAATGATTTCTGTAAAATGCCAAATGGTTAAAAAACAGAGACCTCTCTCCATACATGATTATACTTTTCCTTGCCTTGTCAATGTATTTACAGTTCACTTAAGGTCAGGAAATGTGTTCTAAAACAACTTTTCTGGCCTTGTTATTTGATTTATGTCTTTTAAATTCACTGACCAAATTGTGTTTTAAGCGGCAGTGCAGTAGCCATGAGGGTACCTGTGCAGTCAAGTATTGTTATCTTCCGCCACTGAGCTGTATTTAAAATGTTGATAAAATATATTAGTTGGAAAAGAGCTTGATATTCCCATACTAACTCTGACACTCCTGACCTGTTGAAAGTTAAAACTTGTTTTGAATTGCAAATTGTTAATTCTTTGTGGAATCTCCTGAGAAGAGAATTCAGACCACTGACTGAAATGCTACTTTACTTGTTGCTTTTCTGACCACAACCACGTTGTACTAATGAATCTGTGTTAAAAAGACTATTTTAAATGTAGTTCCTGCTTTTGTAGGCATTAAAGATTTATAAGATTATTCAAACTATTTTTTATAAAATGAAAGCTATGATCTTTAATTTATTGATTCCCCTGTCCACCCTTTTTGGGAAGATATTTTGATTCCTTGTTAACTTTTACCCTAACGCTTACACATGTTTTTTGCCACAGGTGCTACGTGGCACACAGAAGTCTCATGAGGGGATCAAGTGTACTGTTTATGTATGTTCTTAGCAAAGTGTTGAAAATAAAAATTAAATGTTTTCCTTCAAGTAGTTTTTTTTTTTTTTTTATGGAGAGAAAAGAAAATAGTAAAGCTTTCAGATTAAAATTTAAGTGAGTAATTGAGTAATACCGTAATTTTAAAAAAAATGCTCTAAGGAGAGGGACAAAGACATTTTGTGCCTTTGACAAATTAAATCATATGGTAGACGAATGTTTCTTAATTAAGCACTTTACTAGTGAGAAAAGATCTCACAATTACTTTATATCAAATCAGGTACTGTATTTCCACTTATTAAAACACAATCTTCTGTTTGTAAACTATAGTTTCCAGTAGAGAATTGCTATTCCAGGCAAATTAAGCTTTTCAGTACTTTTAGCAATTTCCAACATATTATGTACACCCGGTAATAGATTTCTTTGTGTATTTTGTATTGTGTGTTACTCTGACTTTTAAAAGAGAAAAAGAGAGAGATAAGCAGAGTCTTACTTAATAATATTTTTTGTGTATATATACATATATACACAAATATATATACCGACTCCTGATTTTGTTAATTTTATAACATAGGTTGGCTGTTAGAGTGGGATTTTTGTAAGTAATGGAGGAGAAAATGGGTAGGAGAAAATGGCGCCAGCATCTGCAGAAAGATAGAGGCAGTGGCCTCCAGCACTCATGCTCTGCCATTGGAGAGCCTGTGTTGGGCATTGAGGTTGGATCCTGAAGAATCACCTGGAAGCTCATCCTACAGACGAGGAGTCTACATCAGACAACAGACTATAGTACTTCGTTACATGGGTTATGCGTTGTCATGTGTTATAATCAAAATGTTTACTTGAATAAAGAAAAAATCCACTTAACTGTCACGTGTGAAATGTAGTTTGATTTTTAATTTTTGGATTAGGTAGCTCACATTGCCATAATTACCTTTTATTTCTTTTCTTATTCATGTTATTATGAATTATACATATTTTCAAACATACTTTAAAGTTTTGTTTTAAATTTTTATTTTATTGATTTTAGAGAGAGAGGAAGGTGGGGGAGAGGAAGAAATGCTGCTTTGTTGCTCCACTCACTGTGTGTGCACATGTATTCGTTGGTTGGTGCTCATTGCACCCTGACTGGGGATTCAACCCACAGCCTTGCCGTGTCAGGGTGATGCTGTGGCCAGCTGAGCTTCCAGGCTAGGGCTAACGACTAAAATTTTAAAATATATTTTAATAAGCATTTACCCATGAGGTTAAAGCCAGTTATTGCATTTGTTCTAGAAATGAACAATGACTTTAAATTGTAGTCATTTGGTTATTTGCATACCTGCTTATAATGCATGCCCCACATGACTTATTAATAGCTCCGTGCAACTGCGTTGCATACCTTGACTACCAGTGGCATTTTAACAAATGATCTACCTGAATCTGATGGTCTGTGTAGTGTAGATCAATAGTACTAGAAAATACTAGCTATTTTGTTTGTTTTTCTTTACTGACTGATCTCGATAAACTCTGCCCTCAAGGATGAACATTAACCCCTCTGTTTACTGTATGTATTTACTGGCTATGTCAGACACGAACATCTCTCTTTAGGTCAGTACCTCTCTTTGCACATTGGTTTCAACCTGTATACATCTGAGTTTGAAAAGTTCTCGCAAGATTAGCTAAGACCAAAACTAAAAACTTCCTCCTTTGTAAATATTTTAATTTTGCCTGATCAATCATAAAATACTCGTTCAACACCTAAAGTAGATTTTTCTTTTTTTTATGTTAAACCTTTGAAATCTAAACCTGCGATCTAAATCTATTATTTGATTTCTTCCCTTTATTACAAGGGATTTTAGGCTAAACAGGGATCAGCGGGGACTTGAAATCCCTGAATTATTTGCAAAACTGGAGACGTAATTTTTTGTTTCTCTGGAAAGAGCTCCTGTTAAAATCTTAAGTGGACTGTGATCCAGAAAAGTGTCAAAGCCTTGGCCTCACTGAATGGGGCCTGCATTATGAAGTGTAAATGTAAATTTAAGATAATAGTTGTGAAGCTAATGTTTAAAGCATTGTGAAAATGATATTAAAAGAAAAATCTATGATGAAAACCGGAAAATGCGTTTGTGGTACTGAACTTGACCCTTGAAGGAGTTAGAGCAGATAAGATAATACCAATAGAAGAGGGACATAAGGTGAATTTTAACCCACAAAAGATATATTTTAGCCACTTAATGCTTTTTTCTTATGAAAAACTTCTATTTTACCTTGTTAATAGAAACCCCAAAAAGTACATCTTAAATGGTGGAGATCATTATTTAATATAACACAAGATTGTGTTTAGTTTTGTATTGGGGGGGGTCATGTTTTTTCATGTAGTTGAAAAAACTAGTAAAACTATATAACACAGAACCTGCTAAAAATAAAGAACCAACCTTACATCTATGTAAATATATTTAATACTACCAATTTTAGTTACAGAAGGGAAGGTGATATAGTGGATTGTAATTACTGAGACTTTTTTTTTTAACCAATATCTTTGGTAGATAGCAAGGCATAATTATTTGATTTTCTGCTAGAAGGTTTAAAATACCTATTAAAGACTATGTTCTTTTTGACTTCAGCTTAATCCCTGCCTGATCTGACAGTGCCAAATTTTAATGTAATCATATTTAGTTTGGGGTTGAGAGCTTTTCATTTCCTACTTGTCAAAAGCGCTGCTAGGGCCCTGCTGGTGTGGCTTAGTGGACTGGGCACTGGCTTGTGACCCAAGGGGTTGTCAGTTCAATTCCCAGTTAGGGCACATGCCTGGGTTGCGAGCCCAGGTTTTAAAAAAAAAAAATTTGGGGGGTGGCAGTGGACATTTTGCAGGAGAAAAGTTTCATGTAGCAAAATGAATATTCTATGATTAATCATAGTTCATCCTTAAAAAATTTTTTGCCAAGTGTACAGTTAAAAATATATTAAAATATTAGCAATATTAATTTATATGATTTATATGAAGCCTTGAAGCACTGAGAAAAAGGTTGCTACATTTCAGTAGTTTTTCAGTGCGCCCTGGCTGGTGTGGCCCAGTGAACTGACCACCAGCCTGCAAACCACAGGGTCCCTGGTTCGACTCCCAGTCAGCACATCCCTGGGTTGAGAGCCAGATCCCCAGTAGGGGATGCATGAGAGGCAACCACATATTGTTGTTTCTCTCCTTCTCTTTCTCCCTCCCTTACCCTCTCTAAAAAAATAAAATAAATAAAATCTTTAAAATATATATATATATATATATATATATAGTTTTTCAATGTAGACATAACTTTTCAAAACCTTTTTGTGTGAAGAATAATGTTCAAATAGCACTACAGAAATGAGTAAGGTACTGGCATAATTCTTAGGGAATTATCATAAGTCTCTAAAATTTAGTACCCTGGCCAGTTACAGTTAATGTCACTATTGTAAAATATGAATATTGAAGCCTAGTCTTATTTTCATCAAAATGAGTTTAATTGTGGGGAAAGTTTCCTTTTCATAGGCTTACAGTTAATGAAATTGTGATTTTTTAAGACATTATCTATAAATATAGGAAAATACAAAATTGGGTCAAAAATTTGATATTTTTAAGTTTGGCATATTTGATAAATTAATAGCTCTACCAAGTTGTATCAGTATGTCTATATTTATTCTCATCCTTTGTAAGAATTAGTATGAAATTGAAAAAAAAAAACCCTTAATGTTGAAAGC